>JARQSV010000444.1:386270-397426 GCA_030142285.1 Calameuta idolon | reverse complement strand
TCGCAATACCGACACGAGTAAAAATAAAAATAGCGAGTACAAATATTTATACTATAAAATGGACTGCACTGTACGAACAATAACAGTATAGATATTGTATCGATGCAAGAATTCCAAAATTATTAAAAAAAAAAACTTAGATATATAACTTGCTTAGATAAAAAAAAATTGTTATCTCTCCAAAATCGAAGCACATTATTTTTTCACGCTTCGCAAAACCACGTAGTATTTGACAAAAAGGAAAGCGGGCTCAGTGGCACTCGCGTACCAAGTGCCAACGTTGAAATAAAAAAAAAAAAAAATATCAAGTACCCACCCTGGCCCGGGACTCCCGTAAAAATCGCGCCTACCAATCCAGTAATTAACATCCACTCAATCATTAACACAGAAGCACTTAACCTGTATTTAAAAGCACATCAGACACCACAGTCGACAATAGTCACGACGCCGGGCGTCGTGTGCCAACAATATTTAACACACCCTCCCGTAGGCGTCGCGGACACGCAGAACCCGACACGTCCACAATTTTTCAGTCTTGACAATTGGCAACCACCAATAAGTATATTTCGACAGTCCCATTATTTCGCCATAATCACATTCGCCATAATCAGCCCCATAAGGCACGGCAAAGCCAATAGGCGGGAAATTCAAAAATCCCATTAAAAAAATCAAATAATTTTCACACTCTCATTTCGCTGTATCTTAATTAACCCCCCCACCCCCCACCCCCCACACCCTCGTCATAATGATATTCCCACTTCCCCCTCCCCTTTGAATTCGTAAATCTCTTTTTTCCAAAATATACCTAAGTCGTGGTCTATTAAAAAAAAAATAAAAAAAAACTACCAAGGAACTCTAATGGGATGCGAATTGAACGCGGAACGAAGAAGGTTTCGGAGCGCATGAATATTCATATTTCCTGGTCCTTTCTTCGTCTTCTTTTTTTTTTTTCTTTTCGGTAATGTCTTTTAAATTGCCTTTCATGCGGCCCGCCGCTGCCTTTAAAGAGGCGCAAACGGCGCTGGACGGGCAATGCCTATCTAGCTCGGAAATGCAGCGCGCACTGTAGAAATACTCTATCTGTATCGTACCACTGTATACGCAGATAGTAAGCAGGCAGCAGTGTTTTCTCATGAAATACGATTCTTGTCCCTTATCGTGCGTACAGTGACGATTAAACGTATCGCGTAACGATACTAAATAATAGAGGTTAGGTTCCGTTAGCGGAAAAACAGTATGACGATATTCAAAGATTTTTTGCCCTGGTGCAAACGGCGTTTGAAAAAGGGGAAAAAAAAAGATCAAAGTGTATTGTAATTAAAAAAAAAAAAACATATTAGGGCTACCGATAAAAAAATTTTTTAATTAAAATTCACCCAAAAGATACTGCAAAGCTTCATTATAGCCTGCAAACGGTATAATTGGGGACGGTCCCTTACGTACAACGACTTCCGCAGTTAATTTGAGGTTATGGCAACTTCCAATGTCATACGGACCCAAGTCCCATGTTCTGCAGTAGCAACGTAGGGCCCAGTTGTAGTCACGGCGCGTGACAATAACGCGGATGCATAAAATTTACGAAATACTGTAGGAGGGGTGGGGGGGAGGGTGTCACGGTTAGTAACGATATGGTACGTCACGGCATTCGTTTCACATTCGTATTTTAAGTCTTCCTTTTTTTTATTACCTTTTTTCTTATTTCTTCTCGGCTCTTGTTTCATTTGTTGTTCGGGTTAAGCATTGCGTGAGGCCCCGTGGGTCCCCCGGTTTGTTCTGTTGGTCTGGGTAGTACCGAGAAAATCGACGGTCCGGCCTCGGCTTCCGTTACGTTTACATTCTGAAATGCACGAAGATCCCGCGTGCAATAACAAACGTATTCTAAATATTCATTGTGCGAAGTCACTTGGTTATTTTCGGCCGGAGAATCCTAGTGGACGTTGTTGTGATTTTGAAAAATAATATATAGTATATATATACGCGGAGCGTAGTAAGGATTTTTGGTACACGAAATTATGTTATTTTTTTTTGAGTTTTTAAGAGAGGTAAATGATGGAGAAAAGGATACAGTTGGGGTTAGGGGAATTTGTGGGAAAAATTATGAGCAGCGCCCCTAGCGGGATTTCTTGTAAACTCGATCGGCGGGAAATTTGAATTTTTTTCTCGTTTTTAATGTTTGATCGAGCTTAGACGTAATAATTGACTCATCGGTCTCCGCTATGTCTAAATTTATTTTACTTACGTTGGCACACTCTGGAGTAGAACTCGATGACAGTGAATAACGGTGTAATATTATATTGACTGACCTATTTGCGCTTATCGTGTTGGATTGCATGATTCAGTGTTCAGCGTTTGGCGTTGACTAGTGAAAAAGCCCATTAAAACGAGTGGCTGAGTCAACCGAGTGCAATTCAACAAGCCGGAACGAGAGGCCCAAGAGAGAGAAAAAGATAAAGCGGCAGCGTTCACACTGGCGGAGCACGATCGGTCGGCCATCTTTAAAGTATCAGACGTAGAGGCGACTCGGAGATTGACGTGGATATAAAAGAAATTATTGGTGGGAAGGCTTGTTATCGAATAAACGGACATTTGGGATTGAACAAGAAACGTGTAAGGCCCCTTTAATTTTATTAATTTTTCAAAATTTCACAAATTTTCAAAAATTATATTTAAGGCCCCTCCTGACCCGGATCACGAGTTAGAATATATAGAATACGACTGTACGATGAATATAATTTGAAAACTTATCGATCCTCGGTCGGTAACGTAGAGACCCCAGGGTCGTCTCGTAGCGTCCAAAATATGGGCAATATCCATATACCGGGTGGCTGATTAGTTATTTTGATTCCGGACGAATGAATGTGGATATGGGAAATTGAAAATGAGTTATGATAAAGGATATTACTATCGCATCGGACGATTTCTAATGGATCGGACTGCGGCCACGACGCAGAATAATATAAACAGTGAAAATCGTGTTTTTCGCCTTTTTCAGCCGTCTTACATATTTCGATAGGGAAACTTGAAAAAAAAAATGTATTTTTAGTACATCCGCCAAAATCCGTGCTGCGTTATCGAATTAAAAATTTGATAAACCTGTAACGGACTAATGAGTAGGTGTGAGTCGTATGACGAAGGTGAGATAAAAACGTATGAATTTTTTTTCCTTGCATTTTAAAGGTTACACACATGTTCGGGATGCCTGAACGAGGTACAGATAACAGCCAACGCACACGAGGAAGTAAATTCATCGAAAGTCGTGAACAGTTGACAGTTTCCGTAAAAGGTAAAAAAAAAAAGTACATTCGCGACGTCATAATTCAAGACGGCCAGTCTGGGATTGAAGGAGACACGAAGATCTGAAAGTTCATATGAGTAACATTGATTACTCATGATATTAAGAATTTTGATGTCGCGCGTGTGAGGTTGACTTAAGGAGCGATTATTATTATTACTATTCGTATATCGCAGAGAACCGAAGAGGAGCGAACGTGTATAACGATCTGACTTATTCATCCAAATGGAATTCATAATAGAGCACACCTCGGCAAATTTGTACACCGCATTCTCGATGTCTAACGTTCTGTTTGATTAATGCCAGAACGGGGGGAAGGATAAGAAAAAGCTATTTATAATAATGAGGTCTAATGAGATTGCCTTGAATTCGCGTTGTCTTGCCTGTCAGTGAGTAAGTATATACATATAGGTCGGAGGAACGAAAAACGACCTGCGTGCATGTTTGAAGTGATTTAAAAAAAAAAGTACTGTATTTAGAAAAAAAAAAAAATTCATCAAAATTTTCATAAGACGTAGCGAGCTAATTTTCATTCGCTTTCCTTGAGAATGTTAATTAAAAGAAGAAGAAAAAAAATTGCATAATTAAATAATACAATTTCGTAATACCGACTCGGTTGAAATTCTTGGAAAAATTCTTGAAAACAGTCTTAAGGTCGACGGGGACCGTTGGCGACGAGACGGGGTGAAGAACGAAGGGGATTGAAACTGCACAGTCTGTCCTGACGCCAATACAAGATACACGAACGAAGTTTACACGCGGCGCTTTGGGTTAGACGAGTGAAAAACATCATGCAAAAAATGACAGAAGCCAGGAGAACGCCAAGTTTACGTTACTCGGATTTGTAGAACGTGGCACAGCTGCGTTTGAATACGAGCTCAGTCTGGCGAAAATAAAAACACGTTAAACGCCTTCGATTCTCGGTCGATCGATCATCATCCAGTGAATTCTTCAAAAGAGACCTCCACCCGTTTCGTCATGCGTACCCTAGGGCTATTTTGATTTCCGTCGTCGGGTCACGCCTGTAATTCGACGGCAGCGCCGCCACCGGCGAATGCAGTGTGCGCGCGCAGCGCCCGGTTGACAAAATGTCGACAGTTGCAACGAAGCCCTTTTGCCTTCTCCGTTCGTGCGTTTCTCGACGCGAACCATTCATCGCCAAGGGTGACTTCGCAAGAGCCCAGTGAAAAATGATCGGACGAATAGTTTGTCGCGCGTGAAAAATGATCGTTGGCCTAACCCAACTAGCGAACCCATTGGCAGCAAACGGCTTTCACGAGAGAACGAGGAAGTGAACGAAGATGGGGAAGTAGCCGTAACAAACTTATATACCAATATTTTCAGCCCGAACGATCACGAATAATTCACGCTTGATGGATCCGGTGGAAAATTAGTCGAGTGACAGGTCGAGTCTACACTGGCGCCGCCGCGCGGCAGCTTCGCGAACCAATATTGCCCAGTGAGTTCTTTTTTCTTTTTTTTCTTTCTTTCTTCATTTTTTAATAAACAAACATAAACTTCACTCACGCGATCGACTCCCTCGAAGATCCTACGAAGTTTATTTTCCACCGGACGGAACCCCATTAGGACTGCAGTCTTCAATGGCGGCGCAACAGTCGATATTAAAATTCTTCGTAGTCGCTATCCGACAAAACACGAAACTCTAGACTGCGTGTGTGGGGACGCGTGTTGCGTGTACGCCCTTTCGAATCCTGCCACACGAACCCTACGGGGGCGCTGTCCGCTAACCCACGCGCGGGCTACACCTTTTGCATTCGGTAACGAATCGTGGGTCTCCTTACTGATGTCTACTGTGGGGCCTCATGGGACTTCATTGGTATGTGGGGCCTGATCCTTTGACTGAGTACGTGAAGCGCGACTGTGCGTGGTCCACACGACCTCTTGTTTCTTCTTACTCCTTGCGCTCGTGTTTTTGTTTTTCTATAACGAGTGTGAGTGCGTGTGTGTAAAATTTGAATTTTACGAATTCGGTTTTATTTTTAGATTTTTTTCTCTTGTTTTTTTGTTTTTACCTTTAACGCCGTAATTTAAGCTTTCCAATGATTTTTGTCGGTAATAATAATTTTGGCGGTTGAAAAAAAATTTTTCGTTACCGAGAAAGGATTTTTGAAAACGTAACATTTTTTTTTTTTTATTCTAGATCATCAAGTTAAGAGGGTTCTGTCCCCTCGTAATACCTAACGGGAAGAGTATAATCTATTTGTTTCAGGATTTGCCGTGCTTACGGATGATGGAAATTAATGCGGCACTGTTGGTACTGGTGCTCGCGTAACGGTACAGGTTTAAGAAACCGTAATGGCAAGGACTGACAGTCTTTTAGAAATTTTTTAATTTTTAACGTTGATTCGGTACTGACTAAAAATAACTTTTTCTTATCAATACTATTTGTACAGTACATACAAAAAAAAAGACGAACCTGAATCGAATGACGTTCGAAAGATTTATCGACTTTTTACTTTGATTTCTTTCGCAGCCTGAGAAAACATCTATAACACGTCGAAGTCCAAGATTACGCTAATATTTGATCGACATTATTTTCTGGAATAGGATGTAGAGAGACGGCGAGTAAGAGAGAGAGAGAAAGTGAAATTGCAAAAACAAATCATCGGACGTCTGCATGCTTTTTCGTCGTGGGTGGGTGGGGGGGCTCCCATCCCGCTGCCTCGCCAGATTTTTTTTTCCATTTTGCGTTATTTTTTTTTTTCTCCGCTCGAGCTTTCATTTCAACGTCCACTTTTTTCATGCGCCGATCCCCATCGACGTGCGGCAATACAGAGATAAAGAAAATGCTAAGAGAATGAAAAAAAAAAGGTAGAAAAAATTATACGACTCCAAACGACAAGAGTTTGTGTTTACATTCCCAAAGTTCGGTAGTACCGTCGCACCATACATTATGTATATACTGTCTCGTTTGCATATTAATCCGACATATTTATGGTGTCGCGGACGAAGAAACGTTCTGCGCATGCGTGCACGGATTTAAATCGACCGCCTCCCCCGCCCCCCTTCGTTCGTCACACGGACCGTTTGGAACTTCACGACGAAACTGCCTAACTTTTCAAATATAAGTTCATGAATTTAAGAAAAAAAAATTCCTTTTTTTTTCAATTTTCATAACACGAACAGACTAGCCAATGGCGAGTGAACTGAACCTGTGTGGCATCCAATCGCATCCGAGCATTTTTTTCGCGAACCCCCAATCGGATTCCGATGCTCCGATTCGACCGTGAATAATCGTAAACTGGAGAGAATCGACCACAGGTATGCGGTGGCCTGACCGATCGGGGTTCGAGTCCGGACTGAGTCACTCACGTGACTCATGGTTACACACGTACCGATATATTTGAACGTGCACCACAATATATATATATATATACACACACATATATGCATACACATGCTAATTCATACGTGCAACGGTATGCGTAGTAGCGCGTGTTGTCTCTCATTTAATTATACATGGTAGCACGCGCGTCTTAGTGCGTGATGACTAATTTCCACTATATTGCCCGCCTGCTAATTAACGTTCTGATAAGCGGAAGAAAATGCGTAAATAACAAAAAAAATTTTTTTTTTTTTTTTTTCAAAATAATTCGACGAGTCAACGAACACGATGTAAACGGGATTCAAAAAATGTCGCCAGCTACGTTCGCAATTGTATTGAACGAGGTTTGTCAATTGTTTGGAAGTTTTAAGGAATTTAGCTACTTCTTTTTTAGCGCCTCGCTGATCTCGATCAACCGATACACGAAAGTTTCCTATGGAGGATCATACGGAAACCTTCGAAACGAGAGAACCCGCACGAATCGCAGCGACGGCCTTTGGACATCGGGGCACCCGCAGTTGCGTATCAGCTTGCACGCGTCTCACGGAATACGCACTTTGTTTCTTGAGCGCATCGCGTCAACGCAAGATGAGATACGGGTGGGTTGAGAATTTCGTGAGGATTATCAATAACAGAGACACGTGAAAGACTTTTGCATCGTAAACAAAAAATACAGATTAGCGATAAGAGGTATCACGTATGCTGATTCGATTAAACGGAATTGCGGAGGGAAAAAGAAATTTTTGAAAAAAAAAAAAAAATTTTTTTTTTTTTTACAGCTCAGGTAACACGTGCACGACGCAATTTCTGATGGACGTGCGAACGAGGTAAGAGAGGGTTGCGCGTCGAACCGAAAAATAAGAGTGGGGGCAGCAAAGGGAAAAATTGAGGAGGAAGAGATAAAGTGGAAACGGTGGGAAATTATTAGCATAAAAGGTATTTTAATTATCGGCTCGTGTTTAGGATGTTCCTACACGCGCGTAGAAGCGCCCGCGCAGGATATGACGTCACGGTACGTGTGGCCTCCGTTAGATGAGTATAAGATAGCCGCGCATGTTTTTCTGTCCGGTGTGACGGTTCGACTGCAAAAATGACGGCGCCTGTCACTCTGCCTTTCTTGTTAAATCTGATGAATCGTTAATTATCGTTTGCCGCGAATCTTTAATTACTTGATTGGATCGATTGTGCATGCAAGTCTCGAACTTGGCAGGACCCACCAAGTTGGCTGAATAAATTTTGCACTGCGCGTACCACGTGGATGGATAAGAATATTATTTTTCGAACGTGCTAAATTTTACGTCTAATTAATTTATTGTTTAATTTTTTTTACGGCCGAATAAAAATGCTTCAAATTTACAAAGATTAGAATATTTTTGAAAATCCAGAAAAAAACATTTTTTTTTTTCCCATCTCGACATTTGTCCATCTTCTTACAAACATACGTATAAGTCTGTTAGAAATTAATGAGACATCGATTAGCTATTCTTTAACGTTTTTTTTACGCTTTTCCATATCCTTTCGTCACACGTGCGAATAATTTTGCACGATTGTATAAAATATCCCGAAAAAAAAAGTTTCCCGATATATCTGGACTTTCCCTATTTCCTTCCAATTTTCCTGATTTTTTTTTTCCCCTACTTACTTACGAATCTCCCGCCGATAATAAATTGTAATCGATACTCGGCAAATCGATGAAAAATAAATACATCGATGATCCGTGATCGAAAAGACATTTTTTTTCAATAATATAAAACATAAGCAAAACGTCATTCTTAAATACAAAGTTTTGAAAAGTTATGAAAAAAAAAATATATATATATATATTGCATATAAATCCTTACTACTGCACTGTATATACATATATATACGCAAGACTCTACCCAGCCTCTTGATCCATACGCAGATCATCTTTATTCCCAATGTAAAAAAAATTCCGACCAAGAAGTATCTCCGAGACGGACTCGCAGTAAAAACCACTTAAACACCCAAAGTCCAGGATCAAGCACCTAACCTAACCCCAACCTAAACCATCGTAACTCCCCGTTAAACAACTTAATTAACGTAAGGTCAAACTCGCATCTCGAATTACATAATTAATACTTACCAACCGGCAGGCTGATCGTTCGATCATCATCGTAATAACGAAGCCGCTTATAGTAGCCGTATACGGAATACGCATCTTCGCTTCTGGGACATCATATTAATTCAGTTCCGATCTCCATAAGCGATATCGATCCGTTAAGAGGATTAAAAAATAGCATAACCCACCTGTCATAAACGTCATTATAAAAGCGACAGTGTACCAAGTAAATAAAAAAAAGATCATTACGAATTTAACGAACGCCGTTAAAGCCATCAGATTCGTAACGGGTCACGAAAAATATTTAAAGAGAAAACAAATTTCCTATTTGAATTTCCCGCGTCGACCTCCATGTAAAAGACGTCATAGGTCGGACAGTCATAACCCCAATAATGAAAATTGTCTCCACGTCACAGCGCAACGTGACCTGTCAGCCCGTAACGCTACTAGCAGCGCGTTACCGACCGACGGTAAAGAAGGACGAATTAGGCAAACACATTGGACGACGGCGAAACTAGCAGGAACACGTGATAATGGGTGCAGCTGCACCTGCACAGTGTTTCGCACCTGTCCAAGAACAGGAATGACGGACCAGAACCAACTGTTAATCCAAATGCGCTGTCGTAAAAATATTTTCTTCTTGCAACGGCAAGAAACGATCGAACGTCTAGTTTGAATTTTCTCCCAGCGCGAAGCAAACGGATACCTCGAAGCAAACGATCTCGAGTTTCGATTATTACTTGGGATCGAGATAAAAGGCTATTCGATAATCGCACGGAATCGATAAAGGTACAGTCACGATAAATGAATTAACGTATGTACACGTATCCGTAATACGCATCTGCGTTACATTCGTTCCGCTATCTCGAACCTTCGTGTTATTCAGTTTACACGCGTTTTCCATAGCAACCGTTGCCAACGTCAGATTGTTATCTCGGCGTTACGATTTTGACGTTCTTACAATAATTAAAAGAGAATTTATTACTGTCATTTAGTAACGAACGATGCAGACGTAGCCTGCGTGCTTATTTTTCGCTTTACACGTTATCACGTGAGTAGCTTGTTATTATTATTTTTTTCTTTTTTCTTATCAAATTTCACAAATTATAATATTTACCGCTGTACTATTTCTTTATAGGTTAGGTCGGCAGGTACTGCCTATTCACTACAAGTACCAGTCGCACGATCGTAAACCAATACGGTATTCAATTGTCCACCGGTATTGTCGCGTTTTACCCTGTACAATGCGTCTATGAGGATTATCCTTAAGGTATTGAGACTGTAAACGAAAGTTCGAGCGAAGTTCGGCCTCCTATGAATTTCAGGTACTAGCCGTAGAATAGAGTCGTATAAGCCGTCCGGTCGAACGAACGAACGGTCAGGGCAGCCACACAAAATGGCAGGTGTACCAACTGGTGCACAATTGAGCGTGCCGTTTTCGAATGGCGAATACCGGGCAGGTAAAAATTTATCATTTTTCATGAGGTAAGTGGTACAAGTGGAACTTGTTGAAATTTTTTTTTTTTTTTTCAAAAAATTAGATCGTTACCGTCGAGTATCTTAGAACGGGATATTAATTTTTTTTCAAAATTTTCTAATATCTTTTCTAGTAATTTTTCAAAGTTTTCATCCTCGCCTGTTATTCGTATTCCTGCCGGGCAGTGTATGTATATATTATTCAATTTATTTATTACGCCGAGGCCAATGAGGTTAATATACTCATTTTAGTGACAAGTTCAATTCTCAAACGCGATGCGTGGCGACGCAACGGGCAGAGGGGAGAGGGAAGATGGACAGATAAAGTGGAAAGAAAAATAAACGGATAAATCAAAGACATTGTTGTTGGGTATTCTTTTCTCTCTTTTCTTTTTTTTTTCTTATTTTTTTTTTTCTTCCTGGCGATGTCTCACACGTCATTAATTCATCAGTCTCGGTTTCATTGGACTCTCGAGTCACTGGTGTGTACTGAGCTTGTTTCTGCGCAGCGTGCACACTGAAAATTCTAGCTGTCCCTTTTGATGCGTTCTGCGCCACTTATTGCGCATGTCGAAGCGTTGATGCACCTTGTTGCGCTATTGCAGCACATACGACTCCGTTGACTTTTGCTCGTTGGGGAATTTCTGAGGATGATGAAATTGAATGCAGATGCTCCGACGTAGCGCGAGGAGCGCATGAAAAATGATGATTTAAGGTGAACACGAGTCATCGTGATAAGCGAAAGAATGTTGACTGAAAGATTGGAAAAGTAATGACGTTTTTTTTTGGGTGGGGGGAGGGGGGGGGAGGGAATTTGTATATTTCTAAAATTTTCTTAACTTTTCAAAATTCTCGCGCGCATTCGTTCGGAATGGACTATCGCTTGGGGGGGGGGGGGGGGGGGGGGGGGGGGGGGGGGGGGGGGGGGGGGGGGGGGGGGGGGGGGGGGGGGGGGGTGGGTG
>JARQSV010000444.1:359631-378427 GCA_030142285.1 Calameuta idolon | reverse complement strand
TTAAGCTACGTACACAACGTACGGGTCGCGCTTGTCGAGCGTGATTAGCCGAAAGTACGTGACTCAAAATTTAGTAATAACGACAGGGAACAATAGCGCGTGTAGTCGGTGGCGACAAATAAAGCACCTTCGGTATCGACTCGACGTGACATTAGTCAACTGTCAGGGATATTTACCGTGGATCCAGTTATAATACCAATTGGTAGCCATATCACGCAACTCGCTAGTTAATACCACGGCGGTTATCTAAACTATAAATTTATATGCGTCAAAGAGTGGATGGAAAATCGATTTGACGTGGTTTGTACGGACGGGTTATAAAATTAAAAAAAAAAGAAAAAAAATTCCGAACCTTCCATGACGTCACAATCAAGAGAGGCACGACCGTGTTAGGCGATAAAAAAAAATTTATATAAATAATAATAAAATAATATTATTAACGAATAATTCGATAACTCAGAAACGAATCGATCGATCGAAAAAGTTTGAGCCAAGTGAACGTAATTGCTGTAACGAGAGTCGTGCGATTCCGTAAATCGCGAGTTCAGGTTATCTCGGGTTAGGGTTGGGTTAGGTTAGGCTGGACCTCATGATCAGGTAAGTAAAACGCGCCCGTAGACGCAAAGCAAGCGGAACAGATGTGAGAGCCTTTGATTTGCATATTAACATTTATTCAGCTCCCGAAAAGGCGCTGTTCGAACGTAACCACCGTCCTGGCGACTCCAACCCCTTCCTATCTTGGTATCTTTCCTTAGACGCTCGGCGTCCAAATACGTCGCCACGTGCACGCGCGCACCGTAGGCAACAACCAGCACGTTAAACCTTCAGCAGGTGAAGCTCACAGCTGCTGGACAGCTGGACCCTCGATATCTTTCTGCTCGTAGCAACATTCCGACCCGCGTCCCACTGAATGATAAGAGCATTGCTGTAACAGGAGTGCTTAGATATGACGGGAATTCAATTTTTTTTATCCCCCTCCCCCTACACTTTATAAATACGACAAATTTGGAAAAATCTTATTCGAAAATTGCGTCTGGTATAAATATGATAAGCATAAAGTTACGAAAAAAATTTTCATCGACGATTCAAAAAACCATTAGGATTTCGACTTTTGATTCCCGAGAACCGTTTTGTTGCTTTTTTGAAAAATTTTCGAAATCGCACAAAGTCACCGAGAAATATATCAAAATTTGACTTTGCACAGCGATAATCATAAAATTGATATGGTTGAGTAAAGTGAAATATATATATTTTTTTCTTTTTTCTTCAAATTCAAAATTTTTTTTACCACGTGCCATTCTACGTGCCTCTTTAACGAGTTCGAGGACTGTATAAAAAGTGATTAACCTTATAAATTAATATCAACGTCTTATCGGTCAGTCTTATCACTCGTGATTCGTCGTCCGCGGCAGCACGATCGCGATATATCACGTAGTGCGCATAAATCGTGTAGTGAAATGAATTTGCGCCAAAAAAAAAAGAAAAAAAAAAAGAAAAAAAAACATTCGAAAGCCTTTCGATCATTTTGAACATTCGTAGCCGTTATTTCCCACAGTGTCTTGCGTAATATTGGCACGACGGCAGGCGTCACCTGCTTCGACCGTCTTCTTGACCACATCCTTCCTCTCGGTGCTACAAGCACACCCGGGCGCTGGCAGGCGTCCGTGAATGCGTGTATACCATCACGTATAGCCTATTCAAGATACGAATGCGAACGAGCGTGTGTAGGATGAGGCCCCAATGGATCCAATCTTGGATCAGCTTTCATATGGTTCTCACAGGGCCTGAAGCTCAGGGCTGATGACCTTGTAGAGCTCTTTAAAGACACCTAGCACTGGAAGTGGTCCCGAAATGCCGGATATACGTCACAGGTATGTTCCTCCACACATACGGTAAAGAAGAAAAATTTGTGTTCAATTTTTTTTCTTCAAAAAATCAAACGCAATCCAAGAGCGTTGACTAAAAGTATTTTTGAATTATAAAAAAAAAAAAATTTTGAAAATTTTTTTACACAAAAAAATTTTCGAATAATTTTATGAAAGTTTGCTTTGGCTTTGAAAAAAAAAAAATTTTTTTTAAATTTTCAATATATATATATATATACATGTGTGTGTGTGTTTATACAGGGTGACCATGGAGTTTTATATCGTGAATATATATGTATAGTGCACCCGTGTATATTTAAGTATCGCGGAGTATCGGTCGCCCTTATCAGGTCGAGAAGTCGTAAACACAATGGAAATAGTCGCGCATGAGAAGTCGAAACATAATCGGACCATTGGCATACCAGATAGACGAATAATAATGGAGTCGAGCGAGAGCGAGTACGGCGCGACGTGTGATTTTATTCTCGCGCACGTAGATGTGCGAGGCGCATTGGTATAGACGTATTAATTAAACACTGATAACCATATTTAAGACGCATTAAGAAGAAGTGCGCGCGCCTTATCTTTAACGGGGAACGGCACGTGGTTGCACCGGAGCGCAACACGTGACCGAGGAGAACGTATAACGATGAATTCTTCGATAGGCGAGGAGGCGCGTGAGAATCGGCGAAAAATAAAAAAGATAAATAAAAGGATGGTCCGAGTCGAGGATCGAAGAAGAAGAAGAAAGAAAAAAAAAAATTCAAAAGATCCGAGTCTACCGGTATAACGTGTCCAAGCAATGGTACGGAACGACCGTTTGTAAGTTACAGGATTCAAAATTGCCGCCAATTTATTCGCGCAAGATGGCGCGCGTCGGGATCCAGTGAAAATGTTATATCGAGTGAAAATTTCTTCGAGCGAATTACGAAATCGCTGACGATATATTTTCGCTTCGTGTAGCCGTTATAACGATTGCGCTGAAATTCCTCTCGTTTCTTTCTTTTTTTTCGTTTTCTTTTTCTTTTTTTTTTCACGTCTCTCACTATCTGTTTTGAAATCAGCACTTTTCGACGAGTCCCGGATCCACGAAGGGGCGACCCCTATCGAGCACCGGCGGCCGAAGAGAAATGATATTTTCGTCCATTACTTTATTCGCAGTCCTATATATGTACATATGTGTGTATGTATGTACACACACGGTATATATATATACATATATGGCTGACGCGTTTCGCGTGCTATCGAGGTTGATCTTTTAACGGGATCACAACGTCAACGCCACTTTTCACGTACGGGCTAATTTTAGCGCATCTCATTCTTCTTCGAGGTGCAAAATTCCGTCACTTCCGGCTTTCTTTATTCGTTCGGCGCATGCGCGCTGCTCGATTCGACGCAGCACGGTGGGGGAGTGTATATTAAAATCACATACATCCGGTTTTGGATAAATTATAACCTAGCTTTCTCGAGCTTCCTATATTCGCCGCGGCGCTGCGATCTAACGGACAATTAAATTTACTGGGACTTTACGCGGGAAATTCAAATGACTTTATTCTCATAAATTCCTTCCTTACGGGTTTGCTCGTCTAGTGAAAAATATTTATAGAAAAAAAAAAAAGAAGAAGGAACTGGTGGGGGGGGGGGGGGGGTTACGGGGTTAAGAAAAATGTGAACCCTCGGGCCCCTTCTCAGATTTCGCGCTTCAAAGGAAGTGGGATATTCTCGTGTGCAACAGCTACTATATCCTGTTTAAGATAACTTCGTGGAATTAGTTTCAGATGGGTTATTTTGTCTGGATGCTATATATGTATATATATATATATATATTTTTTTTTTCGATAATTATCGAACGATCGATCAATCCACTTTACGTAAACGGGATTCGTTATGAATCGTGATTTGCGAATTTTCTGCGAGAAAACTGTCAGAGTGAAAAAAAAAGAACGAAACTATTTAATTCATACGTACGTATTTTCATTTTCAATTGAAAATATCGCTTCGCGTCGTTGCGCAGCTGCGAGCTCGTACTTTAATCGATGACGCAATTCGCAATTTTATGTCCTAACGTATCGGCAGCGTCAAAGCCTCGGCGAAAGTAGCACCGTGGTTTTCGCATGCTCCTTATATTTACTAAAGTCCACAGTGCTAAGGTTTCCTTTTTGCGAATCAACATTTTCGCACGAGCAAATTCCAGGCGATTTATTTGCCGAAAACTCGAACGTCCACTTGGGCTACGCGAAAAGCATCTTGGTATCATAAAGATACGGTCTTGTAGGGCATCCAAGTGGAGTTCCGGGCCTGATCAAATATTAGCAGAGAGAATCTATATATATATATATATATATATATTCAAGAATCAAGAGAGAAATCAAAAGAACCAAGAACGTGTACAAGTAGACTGAAAGTAATAAGCGCGAGGGAAGAGAGATGAAAAAGGTAAGAAAAAATTTTGAAAAATATTATTTTGTTATTCACGATTGAAAATTTTCCTTATTTCTCATTTTATCGAACGGCTTAAGCAGGTATTGCACGTGAGAGAGGAATTGATAAAAACGAACGCCCCCCCCCCTCCGCCCCCCCTCAAAGACTCGAAAAATGAGAAATAAAAAATAATATCGTAAAGGACTCGAGAAAAAGATACGATGACTTCCGGTATCGTGCGGTCGGCTATATCCGTCGTCATTCGGATGAAATTACACGTCGAACGTCGTACCAACTTAACCACCCACACTTTCCGTATCGAGCTTCTATACGCATCGTCATGTTATCTGATTGTCATATTAAGATTACATACACAACACAAGGTAACGTAACTTCACGTGAGTTATACAGGGTTATTCAGGCCAAGCGTATCACCTGAAGGTAGGCCCTGTCCGTTCAATTCCTATGTCAGAACCAACGTCAATTTGTGAAGCTTCTACTGATTTTGAGTAACCCTGTAGACGTGCTAATATAGTGCCAGCGTCTAAACGATTGGCTTTGCCATGTGCATAGCAAATATACAGGTAACAAAAAAATTGTTGAATGAAAAAAAAAAACAAGCAAGTCGGATATCGAAGTTACGTTAAAAAAAAAAAAAGTCAAAAAAAAATAACATAACCTACATACACAAACTCCAGGAAATGGCTGTAAGGATAATTTTCATGTGTATCGCGAACGTATAAAAGTCTTTGTCTTCTTGACTCGTCTTCAGGAATTTAAGCAATTCGAAAGCGGCACAGCCCCGTGAAATCCTGTTAACCGGAAATCAGCGGTTAGACCCACCCGCTTCCGGTGCGAATTGTTTCCGACAATTTCCGACGGCTTCGCGGTAAGACGCCATTGGCGGCTGATCGATAATACCTTTTTTCTTTTTTTTTTCTTAATTCAAATTCAAAAGTTATCAACTTCTTACACGAAAAAAGAAAAAAAAAAAAAAAATTGATACCTGCCGTCCAAGTCCATTTTGGTTCCTTGACGAAATTTCTCATTCGTATTTTCCTAAAAATACATTTTTATTTTTATACGTGGAAGTCATCGATGCGTCAGGATCGAATGCAACCGGAGTGTCTTAGACGTTATCGAGATGTTTTTCTGTTGTGAAAATTTCGTCGAAAACTTTTCAAGCATAAAAATATCTAACAGGACGGAGACTTACAGCGGTGGCGCCTTAGAATGTGTATTTACTGGCTAAGAACCTACCCCCCACCCTCCGCCCCCCCCCCCCCCACCTCTTCCCGATGCATCCCAAAGGATAACTTTGCTTTCTGTTAGAACGTTAGCTAGGGTACAGTCCCTGTTAAACTTTTTAATAGTGTTTGCTTCTCGTACGACGAAATCGAGGGCAAAGCTCCTTAAACTCGAAATCCAAAATCCTTCCGGCGTTGCTTACGTCGTTCGTAAAAATCTTTTTCATGGACCCTTTGCTCACTGTTTTTATTCTCTTGCCTCCCCAGCTGATTTGCCAGATAGCGACGCGTGCAGTGGGCACGGGTGTAAGCTTTCGAAAAAAAAAAATAAAAAAAATAAATAAAAATATCCGTCGATAAATAACGCCTCGAAAATATTTCTTCCTAGTAACGATTTGACAATTTTCATTGTCCAGCAATTGGTAGTTTATACCTTACGCTGAACTGCTAACGAGACGCAGTATTACCAATGTACTAAAAAAAAAAATTACCAAGTAACTTTACACCCGTCAAAACCAACAATAGGTTTTACCCTCGATTGATTTTTGCCAAATACAATACCACCTAACCCAACATAATCGACAATACCATACGTATTAGATTTCACTGGCAATTATCATTCGACGTTAGGAACTCAAAACCACCGGGAAAAAAAAAAAAACGTTTCCGTGTGTTGGATTTACACTGGCACAAGCTTTTGGTTGTTTCAGGGTGTGCCTTACCAGCCAGTCAACCAGTCAGCCATCCAATCCAACCAAGCAGGCCCATCCAGCCGACCAGCCTTGCAGGCCGCACAGCTGATGTTTTCGCGTGTTCCTCGACAGATGCCCAGCCACCAACACCCTCGTAAACCAAACACTTATGCCTCGAGCCTTAAGCCGGGTCCACAACGTTTTCCGAAACCGTTCGAGAAAGGAGCGAAGAAGAGCACCTGCTCAGCATCCTAATAAATTCAATGTAAAAGGCCGTCCCGGGTCAATATAAAGTCATAAACTACGTTAAACACTTACGTACGTCATTAACGGTCCCAATGCTTTCATCGGATCTTCATTGTGGCACCATTGAAATATTAAAATTCTACCGACATCCTCATCTTCTTGTCTTACACGGAATCAATTTAGATTCCGCAATGTCAGACACGTCAGGACGTGTTTTGACGCTGCGCAGACGCATGCGCGAATGCGACGGACTAACGTAAAGAAGACGCAAAGAGGCACAAGGTTAAAAGTAGGTTATGTTACGTTTGCTGTAACGCACGGTGTCTCGTGTTCCTGTTTTTTGGTGTGGACGCAGCCTATACTTTTGCTTAAGTATGTCGAATGGTTTAAAATGTGTTCGCAAGAGAAGTTGGGTTGTGTAAGAGGCCTCGCAGCAGGACCGGCATATGGCGCATGGCGAAACAGGACCGCGTTCAGGGCGTTCATGAGGCACTTCGTGATCACTTTACGAACACTCGTACCAATCGGTTAATATATACTTGTGCGCGAGATCGTGAGCGCGTCCGTGTGTTCACGAAAAACAACGTGGAACCATGTAATTATGTGTTTCGAAAAGGAAGGAAGCGCCTTGGGTGTCTATCGGCGCCATTCATACTAATAAGTTTTACGTACGGCTATACGCGATCGGGAATCACCGAGCCGAGCCGAGCCGAGCCGAGTATAGCCGAACGATGCGCAGCAGCGGACGAGATTGAACTAGTCAAAAGAACGATTGTTTCGTCGCGATATTTATGCACGTATTTACAATTTACACATGACTACGAGTTATCGTCGCTTAATTTATTTAACAAATAACAATCGCTCTGCTTTGCCAACTCGAAGATTCTACTAGGTGAATTCACTCGTGTTGTTGTATAGCCTTTTATTATTTGATTCCGAGCTCAAAGAATTTCTATGAGCGTCTCTCCTGTCCCTTCGAATCCATCATGGCTTCCAGAGTAGAAGAAGAAAAAAAAAAAAATTCCTGCCGTCCCACACGCCGTAGGATATCCATTTTTCTCGAAGACCCAACCGTGCAAGGTATGTAAACAGTTAATAAAGCGGAGAGATCGAGAAATTGGAAAATCTCTATTTATAACGGCACGGAGGAATGAGCCGCGAATGTTCATTATAAATATACCTCGTGGACCCCCCGAAGCAGGGATACGACTATTGTCACGTATATAAGGCCCATTGAGAGCTCGGGATCTCTAAACGTTGTTAAACTATTATTTTCGAATAGCCGACCCGAATATTTTCACTACATAAACTCCATTCAATCCAAGATCCTCGTGGGGCTTCGCGTTATAAATTTCCTAACCTCGCTACCCGTTTAGGGTCCCAAAAGTGTTCTCGTGTCGCTCAGTGAAAGTGCTGGAATTTCAAGCGCGTAATAAATCAGTGCGCGTACGTTAACGACGACAAAAATAAAGGCCCGTCGCGGTAATGATTTGTATTCGCACATAATTGGCAGCGCTGCTCGAAAAATCGCCTCCTTCTGGCGGATACGTTAAGATCGCGGTCACCGATAGATAATAGCCCATTTGATAAGCAATCTTTTTAATTATTACAACTGTGTGCTCTCGAAGGCCCCCGATCGACCCGGTCTGTCTATTGGAAAACCAGGTCGTAGATACGCGTCCCTTACCAGGACTCGTTACGTCATCGTCTACGTCATCACCTCCGAGTAATCAGCCCGCAATATAGCGACAGGTAACCCGTGAAATTCAGGTGAGCCTTTTACTTTGAAATTCATAACAAAATGGCCGCCCCCTACTAAACGTCTCTTACACGTGGACAGATTATACATTTTATCGTATCTGAAAGTCACTCACCAGCGTTGACATCGGCCAATCAGCAGACTCCGATCAGGTACGTGCAGAAAGGGGTAATTAATTTCGCGATCCTTATTCGCTTCCTTCTTCTTCGTCCAATCGACGTCATCGCTTCAAGATCGTATTTCACTTCGGAACGATACGAAGGGCTATCGACTGTCCGAGCGTCGCGACGTCCGATTGCGAACTGAGTACTGTTTGGTGTTTTTTTTTTTTTTTTTGGAAATTCACCATTACACACCGAAGTTAGGCGAACGAGAAAGCAGTGAGAAAAGGGAAAGTCATAATAATAATCCTAAAACGAATGGAAGCAGTAAAAAAAAAAAGACAATATAATTTTCATGGCTGCCGGGGTAACGAGAAGCTTAATCAACATTCCGTTTGTTTTTCGCCTTGCTGATAACGAAAATATTGTCACTGTGGATTTTTATAAAAATACAATAAGACGTGAGGATGGACGCGTATGTCTTTTCTTTCGCTATTTGTTTTCGTTAATCAAATTCGAATTTGATTCTCGCTCTGTCTTCTTTCGGGATGCTGTGCACAGTTGAAAAAAAAAAGGGGAAAAACAGATGAAGCGAAATTGAATACAGCTATCGGATATCTGCACGCAAATCTCGCGATCTGTTTCGACCTGATAAGGAAATCGATGACTGTTCCTCGTTATCATCGACGGTCAATAATAATTTATACAAAGTCAATCGCGATATCGATGACGTATAAGACTCTAATCCGATTCCGATATCGATCTGTGTATTTGGCGATCGATCGATGAAAAGGGGGGGGTGGGGGTGGGGGTGGGGGGGAATTGTTGAATCCTCACGGCGAGCGCGAGACGACGATTAGCGATAGCGATTGAAAAAAATAAAAGGCGCGTAAACAGCTGTGAAAAATAATAATAACAATGACAACAATAATAATAATAATCAGCGTCTCGTTGGATTACACAGGAAATGAAAAAAAAAAAAAAAAAATAAAAAAAATAGAATCTTATCTAGAGATCACTCGGGTATTCGTTATCGAGATAAAATTAAGATTAGACCCAAGACGTACATAAAGATTGAATAATCAATTATTAAAAATCCAAAAGTCTCCGTTCTCAAAATACTAAATTAATTAACATTCGTCCAATAGCGATTCAACTTCACGCTGCAAAAGATCATTTTGAATCTTTATCGAAGATCGTGAAGATCATTTGCGTCCGTGAAATCTTATTTAAGAGTATCCACGTGGGTTAACCTGTCAGCTGTCAGGTTAGGAGGGTTGCCCCCCCCCCCCCCAACCCCCGGGTGATTTGTCACCAGTGATCATTATTATTATTTTTTAAATACCGTCGCTCAAAGTCCCCGTAGCTTAACGAGGCAGTCGAATGAAATTTGACTTCTTCTGTATGAAATTGCCAACTAAAAGAAAAAAAAAAAAAAAAAATGATATACCGCCGTTTAAGCAAGTGGCCAGTGCGCATGCGCGCCCGACAAAGTAAGCCTCGAAGGGAGAATAAAAAAGAAATATATATATATATATATATGAATCGTGAAGAAAAGAAGGAGAATGCGAGAGTCACGGACGACCGGTGCACCCGCATTTTCCACATACTCGTCTCAGCGCACACAACACGCACGTTCGCCCGTTCGCTCGTATGGGGGCTGCTGATACGTTCAAGGCCAAGGACGTGCATTACGTGTGATACATACTTGAACGATCGTGTCACTAACTCGGACGACACTCGGCGCGACTCCGCGCTGGCCGAACGAGACGAGAGCCAAGAAGGAAGAAAGAGAAAAAAAAAATACGTCAGAGTTCGAGCCGCCATTTTGGTCCTTGCTCTTGAGTCCGACAGCCTCCACGCACTTTGACCCCCCGGTCAGCCGCTTGGTACGGCAGTGCTGAGGGAACTGTGAGAAAAAAAAAATTTCATATTCCTTATACAATAATTTTGAAAATTTTCAAATTCATCATCTTTTCCCGCCAAGTCAATCGTCCTCCCTCGCGGAGCCAAAGGCTCTCGCTCGGTCAAAACGGAGCGGCTCGATTGGTTAACTCGCGAGGGCAAGTGCGTACTGTTTTTTTTTTCTTTTGTTCCGCTACTGTGCACGTGCGTACGTGCGCGTGCGTATGAGTAAAGGGAGCTACGGGGCGGGGAGGGCAGAGGAGGACCAAGGAGAAAAGAGAGCAGGACAGAAGAGAGAGAGAGAAAAATGGTAAACAGGGCGGAAGTGCACTTTGCACTTCTGCAAGGATGACGACGTCGCTCCGTCCGCCGCCGCTCTTTTTTTCTCTCTCTCTCTCTCTCTCTCTCTCTCAAGGTTCGCAGGGTGACGCATCCGCGCAAATTTTAACGATTGATAAGCCTTCGGATTCTGTACGCGCATTTTGCGATTTATGATTTAACAAATTGGATTTCGTCATGCATATGCATGCGTGTACGTATATATATATTTTCATGATTCGGGTACATGTACATGATATACATATATATATTACAGTCGACATATATGTATATACATGTATATTAAAGTGGACTGTCAAGGTCACGAGGCTCTGCCGCAATTAAAGAAATGTCAAAAATACTGAAGCCCACGTGGCTCTTTGCCGGCGGCCGCAATTCGATGTCGTTTAAGCGATCCGAGAGAGAGCGCGAAAGTGACTCGAGGATGGCAAAGAGAGAAGGAGAAGTCGGAACTGTTGAAACAAATCGATACACCCGGTATGGACGTAGACGAATGTATTCGAGTGAGAAATCGTGCCGATTTCAGAATTTTTACATAGCCTTAATCATTATTGTTATCGATAAGAAAAATATCGTAAACGTTATCTATGCTCAATTTGACGTAAGACGAATTTCTTTTTTTTTTTTAAACACTTTCACCTTATATACAATAAATATATCGTGCTTGCATATCCACGTATGTACTTATATATTTCATGCACATATATATATATGTATATGTGTGTGTGTATATATATATATATATAACAGTACACTGGTCACTCGCGCGAGACTGGCGACGTCTAGTCTGGCCAGTTCGCAAGCCAAATGACGCAATTCACTACGCCTTTCGCAAGCCGCACGTAGTTGCGAATAATCTGTGCAATGGTATTAGCGAGCTCCTTTATACCGACACGCATTAATACGTCACAACTTTCTTCGCCCGTACAGAAAATTCATACAGTCTTCGTCCGCTTGATCGATCGATCTCGAACGATTGGCGAGAAGGGAGAAATTTTTCGAAAAAAAGTTCAACGATATTATTTTTACGATCCGACATTGGGAGGGGGAGCGGGGGGGGGGGTCGATAGTAATTTTTCAAAAAAAAAAAGAAATTATTTTTGAAAATTATATTATAATACGACTTGAGTAATTTGCTTGTGAGTAATTTCGAAAATGAAAGATTGACTTTTTTTTTCTTCTTCTTCGTCTTATCTTTAGACTGTCGATAATTGATAGCACGCGTGTCATTGGTAATTAATGATTTTTAGTAAGGCGGTCAGGGTTACTTGTTCGTTATCAGGGACGAGCAGTGGCCTCTTTGAAATATTTTTCTATGACTATTTGTCGCCCTTGGATGCAGATCGGAATCATCCGGAAGTGAGGAGTGCATGATTTTTTTTTTTTTTTTTTTTTTTTTTCAATGACTTATGGGTAATTCAACGAATGACGCGTGGAAACTGTCATTGGCGTTTATGTGGAGCTTTGATGATTTTAATTGTTTCGATTACGAAGGTGGGGTGGGGTGGGGGTGGGGGGGGGGGGGGGACGTGACAATAGAAATGACTCTTGTACAATACTCGACGTAATTGTTATATCTGCATGGAATAATTACAGGTAACAAAAAAAATCATTGTAAATCATTAATTCAAAATTGTTTTTTTTTTTTTTTTTTTGAAAAGGTCGTACGTGGTATCCGGAAAAGAAGAAAATTTCGTAATCATTAAAGGATCGTGCAGATCTTTCTCGATCGGAACTTCGTCCCTGCTGAAATCATTAAACGCAAACGATATTCTCATTGTGCAAATTAAATGCGCAGTTGCCGATCCTCGCGTATAACCCTGCAGATGTTATCCCTCGTTAATGATTAATCATTAGCATGCACAGAAGCACATGTGAAAGTGCATATGCACATTTCGTAGCGATATGCGTTGCATATGGATGTGTATGTATATATATATATATGAAATTCTGTACTTCTAGGATCTCACGATGATTTATCAATAATTATAACAACGCATGATTTCGCAAGGTCCCCTCCGATCGACAGGCTATTAAACCCGTGTTATCACGCCTCGCGCAATCTCGACCGACAACACAGATTTCAAATTGGCGAACGTCGCCGCGAAATTGCGATCGGCCGATCATGGCGAATTCGGGAAAGAAGAAAAAAAAAGAGAAAAAAAAAATAGCGTCAGCGACGAAAATCGCGAACATGGAAACGCGAGAGGATCGTCCCGAATGCCTGATCCGTGGATGTGATCGCAATTAAAATAAAATTATCGATTCGCTTATCGGTGATATCGATAAAAAAAAATCGATTCGGTTCGACTTGCCTCGTGGAAAAATTTTTTTTTTTTTCTTCTTTTTAATCTGTTGTCAATACCGGTACTTAAATATTTTTCAGTTTTTGCAATGTCTATAGATTTTCAATTATCAGTCAGACGAAATCAATCGGCGCGTTATTCGATCGATATTTTTTATTGATTTTTTTTTTTTTTCATTATTATTATTATTTTTTTTGTTCACCACTCATCTCTCATCCTATTTCCCTTCTTTTCGTAGAACAAAGACTTATTCCAATCGTAATGAGATTGTCGGCTCGACTGATAATGGCCAATGACGTATCACCAGACAGCGTGTCTCCTCGTACTGACACCGAGTTATGGAGCGCTGGTTGCGCAATTTTTCGCGGATTGCAAATTGCGATAGGTTTGCGCTCGTTGACTCAGCTTGCTGAAATGGAGCGCGGGTGTTCGACTATCTATAGGGAATTATAGACGTTGGCTTTTAGATAGTCAGTTAGTAATATACATATATATATATATATATATATATATACACTATTTATAATCATATTGCGAATATATATATATATATATACATAAAAGTGAGTAAGAATTTCGCAATACCGTAAAGCTCAATAATTGACGACAGTCTTCTTGTTGCGAATTGATATACCTTCGGTACGTCATTAGTGTGTTTATACAGTAAAATTGAAAATACGATAATTCCACTCGATCGATTCGCAGGGGACAGGCTAAGGTGAAATTTTGGAAAAATTTGCCAATTTTTGCGAATTTAATTTTTTTTGGAGTAGAATATTCTTTTTTTTGTTTTAATTTCTAATCGTGGAATATTTCATTGGTGTGACGCTTTCGGCGATATTCAATGTGGTTTCCATGGATCGGCAACGTATTCGTTGTTATCAGCATTGAGTCAGCAGTGAACGTTTGCATTTTGCATTTTCTTTGTGCAAATTCTATTGTTATCTTGTTTCTTGGATCTGACGAGGCTTTTATTGTTGTTATTATTATTAGCGTTATTAATCGTTACTCAAAACATCTATTGATGCGTGATTAACGATTTCGCGTGAAATCAGGGTTTTTTTCAAAAAAAAAATTTTTTTTATCAATTTATTTTATTGCTGCACTCACGCGTCTTTTTTTTTATGCAAAAATTGTAATTTTGCATATTTTCCATATTCGCGTATGTACATGTGCACTTTAGTGCAATTGGCGCTGACGCGCTCTTGCCGCAAGAAATTACGTCGCGAAATGAAATCACGCCTTTCCAGTCGCTCGTTGTAAATAACCACGCGAAAAGTCATTAGTCCTCGCTCGCTGGAGCGACTTCGCGAACATCGAAGCTCGCCTTTAACGTTCTGAATTTCACGTGTCGTTCACGAAAATTCCATGGTATGTGAACTCGCCTTAATTTTCTCGCACGTCACGCAGTCCGCCGACCTGCAGCTATTCACGTTTACCCAACATTACGGCGCGTTCGCATCGCCGATACGGATCCTCGAATTACGCTTATTATCTCGCACTTGGAGTTTCCTCGTAGACGATTCGGCGTCGCGACGCTACGTCGCACATGGCTTTGGCAAGCGTCGCAGCAAGTGCTGCGATTATTCGCAGCTACTTGATTTTACATTAACGATACGTTTTTTACAGGATGAAAAAAATTTTTTTTTTTTTCAAAATTTTGAAAAATATCGATACTTCCGTATTCAACGAAACTCGAAATTACGTTATTTTTTATAAAATAATAAATTACTTCGTCACAGCATTATGCAACAGCTCCTTATCACTCGCACGGTCTCCCCGCAATTGGTATCAAAGTTCGTCTCAAAATGACAAGCTCTGATTACGTGATTAACGGCACATACGTAGAATCGATATTCAATATCGATCTTCTTATCACAATGGCAATGACGAGTTCAGTGAAAAATCATTGAAAATTACCTAACGTCAAGCAATTGAAAAAAAAAAAAAAAAAAGTCATCGAACGCTGATAAAAATTTTTTTTACAATACACATATATACACACACAAACGATATACCAAGTATGGCAACACTGTAAAAGCGTCGCGACGACGACTTTACACGTAACGACAATTGACCTACGCAAATGTAACACGCACGAAATACATTTTAAAGTCATTTCTCACGTTTTCAAAATTCATAAATTTTTTTGTTTTTTTTTTTACAAAATTTTTATCTATTTCACCCATACGCTCTTCGAAATTCTACTCACGCTCGTACAGTTCATGATTATTTATTGAGCCGTCCCGACGCCTTTTTTTTTTTTCCTGTCCTAGAAACTGACGTCATAGAACTCCTCATGTTTTCATGGGAACCTTACGCGTATCCTTGTTATTATCTGGATAGTTTGACTGTTATATATATATATATATGCGCGAAAAGCATTAACATGGTCGAAACCTATGATTACCTTTATCAAAAATAACCGGTCGCCACAACGAGTCGTATATAGGCAGGCGGATTCATGGAAAGCAATTACATGCAAATGCCCGCGTCTCGCATGGCGACCCATCTCACCGAATTAACATTTATTCGTACCTATTCGTTCCCGGAGCGGAGTTTTGCCGAACGTACTTGCGTCCGGATGCGAGCCGATGCGATGTAATTTTGTTTTCTGAAAATTGATATTTACGGTCTTGTGGCGAGTTTACGGAATTCGGAGTAACTGAAGGTAACGCGAGCGTTATCAGAATCGAGTTTATCGTTTGGCATAGATAATTGGTGACTTTTTCGAAAAGTACGTTTTAGCCTGGTTATGTATTTTTTAATTGATCAAAAATTTGCTGGAGCAAAAATTTTACGTTAATTGTCTTTCGTGAATTTTTTCGAAAAGTGAATGATTTTTCGCCCCCCCTTTTTTTTTCAAGGCAATTAATCTCAAACTTTTCATGCGTTACTCTCAGACACCCTGTATATTGGTGTATATATGTCAATGTCGTATTCACTGTGCACGACGGACAACAGGTGTTCGTCGTGTGGGGTTACGTCGAATTATTTTTCACGCTTCCCACAATGCACTTTGGATATTCGATGAGGATTTTCTGTGAAAGGTAATTTTGGGTAAGGAGATACGGCGGAGATAAAAATATTGAAAAAAATGAGCGTTTTAGGTAACGATGAAGGATTGTGGGACGGAGCGATGCTCTTTTGGGGGGGGGGGGGAGGGGGGGGGGGTGGTGAAATTTTTCGTTGACGTTGCGATAAATATTCAATTTTCGAAAACGATGCCTATTTGAATAATGGGAAGACGCTTTTACATAGGAAATTATTAGTTTATCGGCGTGCTTAGATCTGGCCTTTTTTTTTTATTTATCGAATTTTTTTACGCCATTCAGTAGTTTTTTAAGTGGATCGTAATTAACGCGTGTGTACAATTTAGATCGTATATGTGTATTTGTGTATACCTATACCGTGCTTCTCCGACAGACTCAAAATTGACGGGCATTGACAATTCGCAAAATTTTCGAAGTCCATGAAAATTTTGCACGATTTCATTTGTCATGGGATAAAAATATATCTTCGAACCAGATAACACTTTTGCGCTGAAATTCCATTCTTAAGCGTTCATCGCAACGAGTCGTAAAGTTACGCAATGTTTGAGATCGAATTAACGAGACCGGTAATATATTAATCTTATGTCATCTTACGGAGACACAATATGTGTGAAAGATGCCAGTTGTGTCAAGAGAAGAAGAAGAAGAAGAAGAAGAAGAAGAAGAAGAAGAAGGAAGCCTAACCGAAAGCACACATGAGTTTTCTTTGTTGAAAAAAAAAACAGAATGGGTTATCGCAATCGCTCCCGGGTAAACGCAGGTACGAAAAAGATGCAAAATTTGGAGGTTAAAATTTTTGGAAATTTTTTTTTTTTTTTTTCAAAATGTTCGAAATGTTTTTTTTTGGGGGGGTTCTCGACGGAATTTCACTGTATGCACCAATAACTTTCGACTAATTAGTCTCTGGACGATTTTTTTCGGGACGTAAAAATACGTCGCGGCGATCCGAGCAATTAAAAGCTTCGGCGTCCCGACGCGAGGGCGTGCTGACTGCAATTCGCGATGTGAGGTCATTCCGAGAAGTCTGTCTGTGAACTCTCGGATATCGCATGTTTCGTTGTTAGCGAGAGATGCAAACAGACCGAGAGTCAGAGTATTGTTCGGAACAAGAGTACAGTGAGATTTTATTACTGGGTCAAGGGTGATTGATTTTTTTTTTTTCAAAATTTTCATAGCGTCGCTAAAATTTCTGGTGTATGAATTTTAGCGGGAGATATTAGTTTCTCGGAATTTCTTTTTTGACGCGATATATGACGCGGAAATTTTTATCCGTTTGGTTTTTGTTTTTTGGGGGAAAAATAAGAATTTTGGAAATTTTTCAAAAAATTCATATTTTTTAGAACAGACAATTTCGTGATGTCGGGATATTACGACTAATTGTCAGGAAGGAGCGTTCAGTCTCGCGGACTTCGCTAGGCTGGACGACGATCGTCTGTGCGCAGGAAGCCTTGAATTTTCTGTAATTGCCAGGCGATTTCATCATCGTTTTCTGGAATCCGAACGTCGGCGCAGAAAAAGGTTTCAGCCTAAGCAACGGGCCTGGAAGCGCAACTTAGACACGAGTGTGTTTACACGTGTGAATATGCATGATCACATCGTATGAATTATATCGGATGAAATATTGAATTCGAAAAAAAAGAAAAAAAAAAAATCTCCAAAAAAATTTCAAACATCACAAAATTATGTATTTACATCAGATCGTAATCGATAGGTCGATAGCCCCGCGTCGATTAATTTATGTCCTTAAAAATTTCCTCAATTGCGCACGCATTCTCGGTAACTGTCACATTGACATGCGCAGTACGTACTGCGCACAGGAAGAAGTATGTTCGAACGTGATTGCGTTTCGAGTCTCGTCGGGGAGGATATTAAAAAAAATTCCCTATGACTTCGGCGCGCGTCGATAAGTAAACGCGAAAGCGTGAATTACCGATAATTTTGAGTTTAAAAAGAAAAAAAAATTTACAAAATTTTGACTTTTCGAAAATTCGTCGAGTTTCGAGTTCGAGTTTCATGTCTAGAAAAAAACAAAAATATATGACCCGCTAGCGAAAGCAGCCAAAATGAAAATTAGAAATTCCAAAAAAAAAAAACCGCAGCGCACACAGCAGGCCTGGAATTTTGGAATTTAACACGTAACATCCCATTGTACGCGTCCTGCTGACATATTTTCCCAAGAATCACGAGCTCCTTCTGGATTTCCATTTCCTGCGTACATCCAGCAAGGAGCAGTTGGGTCCTGCTATACTTCGGGCCCTATCCTATATATAGGGCCCCGACAACCCTCTGGGCCCTTCCGGTCCGTAGGAAAATCCACGCATCGGCTCGCACACCGTTACACTTTTAAACGTTTAAAGGCCCCGTTGAGCCACGCGGAGCTACAGGACATTTAAAGTTTAAAGGGTCCGTAGCGCGTAAGGCCCAAAATTATAATAGATGGCGTGCCGGTAGCCCATAGTACGGGCGTCGCTAACAGGGAGCCCGTCGCTGTGGAGTTTTCTGAATGGACGTGTACACACAACTATATATTTCTTTGAAAAGCAGCTTAAACCTATTTTCCTCTCTCTTTTTTTTTCTTTTTCTTTTTCCTTAACACTCTTTCTCTCTCGTGCCTTTTACTCGTACATACTTTTCTATACGAAAAAGTACGCGCTGCGTTTCACGTATTTCGCCCGTGCACTGGATGCGCCTTTGTCAATTCGTCCAGGCCTGTCCCTTAGGATACCTACCGCCGCCGTGCGCTAAAAATTCTACGAAGAAAATGCCGATCCTTTTACTTCGAAAACCTTCGACTCCAGCGACGGATGCCAACTGGCTACGATGTGCGTTCAATGATTCGCGCATACAGTGATCGTCAATCAT
>JARQSV010000444.1:335141-358057 GCA_030142285.1 Calameuta idolon | reverse complement strand
AAAAAAAAAAAAATAATTTATTCCGTTCACAAAAATTGTCTCGATCGCCCGAAAAACGTTGTTTCGCTCGACTCGAAGTGATGCCAAAATTTTGAATCGTAATAAAAAAGTATATTTTTGAAAAAAAAAAAAATTTTCAAAAATTTCTCCGGCCCCTTTGCCGATGTATTAGAAATTGTTTGCGAATCATAATAATCGATGGTTCAGGATTGGAAAATTGAAAAAGTCAATGCACTCGGCCGTAAAATTAAGATAACGAAGAACTTCTTGGCAACCGGTTATCGGAAGAGCACGCCAAGTTCACATATGTGCATATACGTATAGAGAAGCCTGGTACTGAAAAGTAACCAAGGACTGTGTTATGCCTTATGGTTGGTATCGTTAGAATATTTTCATGTAAACACATCGTCGCGCGGTGCATTTAGTATTCTCGGGTTGCAGTTGGCATCCGGTTAACCGGCGAACCGCTCCCACCGTCGCACAGAAAGGCCGTCGTTATTTTCTTTTTCCGTTCGGTATAAATTCGATTGCATTTTATTCTTTTAATAAGTCCTTGGCCGAGCCTAACCCAACGGACATAACCTAGTCAAACCTAAACGAAGCGAAGCCACTGACTGTTGGATAAGCGTAACGGCCGAACTGCGGTGCAGCAGGCATTCAGAAAACAGAAGCAAGGAGAAACCGATCGGGATTCATCGAAAAAGCAGTTTCGTGAGTGCTGCGATATGCTGAATGGTGAGTGCCAACCTTGAGAAAAAAAAATTGAAAATTTATTTTCCACAACGAATAAGATCAGCATTCGTGGCTACAAAAAAACGTATATGTCTAATGACAGGTACCAACATTGAAAAAAAAAAAAAAAAAAAAAAATTCGTAACAATTTTCAAAAAAAAAATTTTTTCATCATTCTTCATACGTCAGGCTCAAATCCGATAAAGTTGGTCGCGAGAAGTTTATCGATAATTTTTTCCAAATTTTTCCATCAATTTTACACTGATCGTACGGATATCTAAGTGCTTCGATAAAATCCTTAATTTATCGCATGACGGTTTAATCGAAATGGCTCTTATACGATTAATTAAATCAAATTGTATTTTTTTTTTTGCAATTATCTCTTTATTCGTTTACTCGATTATAAGTTTTTAGTTTGTTTTGCCAATCAAATCAATTTTATGACTACGATGAAATTTCGTAATTCGTCGAGTTATCTGTGCGGTGAGTTCTTGAGTTTTGTTATTTTTCTTTTTTTTTTCTTCTCTGCACAACTTTTTGTAACACGTGCGTCTGCGGCAATGAAAAGTATATAAAAGCGTCTGGCTGAGCCAACCGTATGCGTGCTATATAGATATACCGGTGGTTAGAGACCTGCTAACTGTCGTACCCGGCAAATACCTAAAAATGTCCTGCGAACGAAGCGCCGTTCTTGTATCTAATGCTTTCTCGGAGCGTCATCGTAAATCAACGCACTTTGCGCCAAGGTAACGTATTCCGAGGATCCAATGAAACTGTGCATATGTGTATAGCGAATGGAGTGACTATTTTCGGAACTTTGGATTCGGAGAGAATTACGTACGATAATTAATGTCATTTTTCCTGTTTCCGAAGTAAAATTGGCACCGGTTAGATTCGAGTGTGACAGAAGCCCACGTAATTCTTATTAGCAAGGCCAACGGAAGTTTGAATCACACGAAAGAATTGGTCGATAGGGAGTTTCGCGAAAGATCCAAAAAAAAAAAAAAAAGAAACGAAAAATGTATTTCGTAAAAATAATATTTTTGAACTGTAATTTCTTTGATTTTATTATGACTCATCGGGCTAAGCTTGAACTCGGGTTGTTTCCCTCTGAAATCTTTGCTTTATTATTTCCCCCCTTCCTCGTGTAAATTTAACTCTGCGTTTTATCGCGGTCGGTAAGGAGGGAAATTTCTTTTTTTCTCACTTCCGCTCTAAACACGCTCTCCTCGTACGATTTCCGGTTTGCGTAATTACACGTTAAACGATTGCTTATAATAATTTTGAGATTTATTAACGCGCGCGAATACTCGACAAGTATAATTTCGCGGATCGTCAAGGCTCTTAAAAGTATCGTTACGGCTTGCAATAAAGTAAGAGCAAGATGTAAACCGTGGCTGCGTACTGTTTTACAAGAAACGTTTTGACGTTTACTGTAGTTGATACGAAGACCGACAGGCCGGCGGTTTTAAAAAAGAAAGGCGAAGTTAAGAGCACGTGGGGTAAGAAAAAAAAAAAAAGCATTCAAGTATTTACGATACTTGAGGAGTCAAGCGTATTTTTTTTTTTTCCCCCTTTATATTTTTCAAGAGCCACGCAGTCTCGCCTCGCTAACGGTACCCCATAAAGGAAAAAAAAAAAAAAATTCGACTTGAAAATTTTCAAAAATTATCTTCACCCCGTCACGCACGGTTCACCCAAAAAAATGATCTTTAACAAGATATCAACAATTCCTAGCGATTGTTCGCATTTGTATACAAAACGAGCGTTCGACGATGGTGAATTTTTGAAAAATTTCCCAAAAAAATTTTGTACAGCAACACATGCGTAATTACTGAAAACGCCATTGATAAAAAAAATTTTTTTAAAATTTTTCAAAGACGAACTTGAAATCTGTATAATTATCGTAACAAGAGGCGGCAGCCGTTACGCGTACAGGAGGAATTGACCCAGCGCGCTCATAATACAGTGCTGCCAATATTGCTTGGTAAACGCGTGAAAAAGAAAATGCCATTCGGAGGTTTGACAGTAGCGGCAGCAACAGCGGCAGAAGAAACAGCGCGATAGGAGCAGCAACAGTGTGCGCGAGTGAGAACGTCACGAGCTTTCAAGGATGAATAAGGATGGGGCGATAGGCGCGAGCCGATTGGCTGACGCCGTGCTTGCGCGACGTGGTGGGGGTAGAGCGCACAGCTGATGCAGCCAGTTGGTATAGTTAGCAGTCTCCTTGGAACGCGGAGTCAGTAGCACACGAGCGCTCGTTCAGCGAGCATCGTTTTCGTAAGTAAGGGGAATAATGTCACCCCGTGTTCGAAAAGCGACCGTGAGAAAATCTTAACGCGCCGTTCCTCATCGAGGGCCGAGTAAAGTACTAGTATACGTTCAGAGTGCGAGCCTCGTCAACGTGGATGAGAGAAAAATAATTTCTCGGGATACGTGAAAGCCACGGTAGAAGCTCTTAGCCGTCGTGATAGAGTATTTTACACGGTAGTGACATTAAACTTTAAATAGAAGGTTAACGTTCTTTTTATATATATATAAAAACAAAAAACTGTTGTCAGTGAAGTATTATCGTACCTTGTCAAACGTCTACGGAACTTTGATTTTTCTTTTTTTCTCTCTGTTTTTTTTTTATATATATGGAAATTCAAGTTTCGCCTGTACGAGGTCTTCGCTGGCTTCTCGCGTAAATCCGAACGTGCGTCGCGAAGACGTTACCGGCCAGTGGGACTCGATTCCCTTTGTCGTCTGTAACATCGACGATTTTATGGCTACGATTTTACGTTGGTTCTCGGCTGGATACACGCGCTGCAATAATCGTGGGACTTATGGGTCTTTCGACTTGTTTTCCATGCGAGTGTGAAATAGACGGACAGAGGATCGTGTAGCGACTTGCGTCGCGCAGCTTTGCTAACCGGATTTCGAAGTAACAGACATTCGCTTGAGTTCGAGCGATTTATTGTGCCGAGTACATTGTCGTTTTTAGTGTGGTGTTTATCGTGAAGCTTTTAAAGTGAAGTGATCCGCTAATAAATCAGGAAAAAAAAAAAATGGTGCCGCAACAGCAAGACAGTCCGTCGAGCTCGGGGATCCCCCTGTTCGGATCCCTACTTGTGGATAAACATTCGACGACGCCGTATTCCGACGCTACCCAGGTAAGGGATTTATTTTTTTTTTTTTATTTTCAACGGGATTTTAAGCGACAGGAAAAGTCGAGGGTGGTTAAAGAAAAGTTGGAAGCGCGATCGAGAACGCGAAAAGAGTGTGCGTGAATTTTTGGCGTTACGGGTAGTGCTTGAAAATCGTCGGTAGGTTCCGTTCGTAGATCGCGGACGGTCGTTCGATCGAAAAAATGTTACGCAGTTTCCGAACGAGTGAGAAATTATCAAGTTATGGAGTGTCTGAATTTTTTTTTCTTCAACTGCCAGAAATGAAGCTGCGTCGACGTGGCTTAGGTTATTGACGGTCGTCGCTTTTGAAAAATTATTTTTGACTCGAGACGCGCCAGCCAGCTTATCGTAACGAGAGTCAGTGCACGTACGTTGCGTAGATGTGAATCGATACCGAGAGAGGCTGGATTAATTTTGTATGCAGCCGCGTTTAAATATACCGAGATGAAAGAGAATTCGGGGCATCGTCAATGAAAAAGGGACTTGCTTTTACTTTACTTCCTTTAACTTGCTTTACTTGCTTGCAACGGCTCCACATCAAACGTCTCTTCTCTTCTACTATCTGTCGACGAGCGCCGCGTGTATACTTAATACTTTGTAGCGTCGCGACGCCTTAAATAAATACGGGATTTCACCGAGAAATTCGATGGTGCTTTTCGAGGCAGTAGGATTACAATATTTCTTGACGTTTTTCTTATTATTTTTTTTTTTTCAAAATCCAACGGCTTCTGGTGCATCGTCGTCAGTCATTTCTGTCAAGCGTCGTCCTGGAGGCATAGGAAAAATAGAAGAGACGAATTAGCCTAATGTAAAAATGTTCAAAAATTGAAAATCAATAAAATTTTGCAATTTTGTGTTTCCGAAATTGTGAAAGATTTTAAAAAAAATTTTTTTTTTTACTTTTCGATAAACTCACCGACGACTGTCAGCAACGACGGTCTTCGTTAACGTAATTCCTGACGTGCAGTAAAATTGTTTTCTTTTAAATTTTTGAAACGACGAAATCGAATTTTCGTAACAACGAGTCTTGAGTTTTTCGCTTTGACTTTCGAGCTTTGTGGAACGCGAAGATCGAGGAATCTGATCTTCGGAGATTAACATTGAGTCTTTATCGTTTATTATTGTTTTCGTTCGCCGGGACCCCCCGGCCGCTTTCTGCTTCGGTTCCGTCGTCGTTTTTCGTCGAATCAAAAAGTTTCGCGTCTCACGGAAACACGTTTAACGTAAAGAGTTTAAAAGTAAATTGAAACGTTCTTCGCGGTATTCGGTGAGTCTGCACGTTAAGTGCGAAAGAGAAGGACGAAAGAGATTATTGATTTTTCTTCTCTCGGCTTGCATCGTCTACACGCGGCGTCCGCATGAAACTGTCACGCGCGCGACAATACGCTGACGTTCCGCGACCACTCATGGAAATCGCGTTTAAACCCGTTTGAACTCGGAAACGCGATATTGCCAACCGCAAAGTAGCCATGCTACGACGTCTGTCCTTCGCATTAACGTTATGCGTACGCGAGTATCTCGTTCGGGTTGCTAATGCATAACTGCCGGAACTTTGGAAGCCGATATCTCAGTTAAATGATGGTTGGCTCGACTGGAATTGTCTCTGTCGTTGCAAACGGGGAACGTATCGAAGCGGGGAAATAAGATTGCGCGATTATTCGCTCAAAAGCTTTAAATAAGAATTTTAAGTAAAATAAAAGAAACGAAGTAAAATAAATTTTGAAGAAATTTTATTTCAAAAAAAAAAACTCAAAATTGATTTCACCAAAATTTTGTCATTTTCTCCTTTTCATTCGTCCTGTGAGTTGCCAGCTGATACACGTGTCGAACCGAAGATCCGTCTTATCGATTCGACATGACCGATTGATAAATCCGATATTTATGATTAGTCGAAGGGACGAAACGGATGAGACGGAAAAAGCGATTAAAAAGCACAAAAAGTCGTAGTTCGTAAAGAGTGAAAAAAAATGGCGAGACTCGAGTCCACTGTGCGTGATGAAAATACGAGGAACGAGATTGAAAGTGAAAATTGAGATGATAAAGAAAACGGACGAACGAATGAAAGTGAGTCACGGGTACGAGCGAGTTGCGCGGGTGCGAGTCCCAAAGTATTTGGGTCCCCCGTAATTATTTTAGGTCGAAAAATTTTTCTTCCTCCGACATTTTTCTCGGTAAATTGCACCGTCGGAGACCTCGGAGTCCGCCCGTCTCGGCCAATTATCCCAACAGATTTTAATGGTCCAGCCTCTCTAATTCTAGAGGCTGTTCCCTCCGCCAGGCTGATTTTGAGGGCCTCAGGTAGAGTCCCGGGGTCATGCATTTTTTATCGCCCAAGGAAACGGCCGTCTTTTCGACCCCGTAACTCCGTCCGTCATTTACCCAGTACCCCAAAAGTGATGCGCAACGACTTTCCAGACTGTAGATAGATCTTTTTCCTTTACTTTTTATTTCCCTTTAATCTCCCACCTATTTCCTCTTTCCCCTTCTTTTCCTACACTTCGCCCGAACCCCGCCGTCACGTCGACTTTTTCTCTCTCTCTTTTTTTTTTTTTTTTTAATTCGTCTCATCCCTTCGTACAATCGTCAAGCCGTCACGCATCAGAAACCTCCTGGTTTTATCGTCCAGTGGAAACCGATCGTCCAGAATAATGTCTAAGACCCACGAGTCGTTTTCCTGTCTTGAAATTGTAATGTAGAAAAAAAAAAAAAATTTGGATCCCTCGTATCCGTCAATTCGTGGACCATCAGCCTCCAACGATCGTAACTGGTCCTTACCGATCTTCCTCGAGGGTCAGTACGAATGCTTCGGAGACCTGATTAGGTAACACGGTCTTTGATCTTGCAACGTTGGAAATATATAACAGTCGAAGTATGACGTCCGCATGAGCGTCGGTTTGGCGTCTCGCACGACGTCGTATACTTTCTCGCTCTCTGCCTCTACCGCCGGAATATGATTTATGTATTAACCACGCGTGATTTCCGACTAATCTCTTGGATTACCAAGGTAAAGAAGAAGAAGAAGAAGAGAAAAAAAAAAGATAAACAGAACCGCTACGCCACGGCGTCCTCGTCGTCCTCCGCTTTGTAAGAGGCGGCGCCACTAATTTGAAACAGCCTCGTGCGCGCGCAGTGTCTCACGGGTACCCCCGGGACCCAGCGAAAGAAAATAACGTATTGCCGGGTCGCCTATCTCCTAGGCTCTGTGACAGCTACTGATTTCCTAGGAGCTTGATGATCATAGCTTCAACTTGTCAAACTAAACTGCTCCGTGACTCGTTAAATCATGAGGGAAAAAAAAAGCGTCGCGACGCCTTTACCTCCTCCCCCCCGTGTACCTTGTCATAGAAATGACCCTGACGGCTTGTAAGTTTAAACCCTTTGAGCTTATTGATTTTCGCATTATTATTGTCACACGTTACGTACGCGGAACATCAGATTTGTCCATTGCGTATTTATCGTATCTCTTCGAGCGTCGTTCCTGAGTGAGAAAAAATTTTAACTATCGGTCATCAAGATTTCGAGCGACGGATCGGGGTAGACGTCGGTGTTTACTAAACGGAATGTAATTGGCAGTTCTAGAACGAAGGATGGCAATAAGAAGTAAGAATACGAGCGAGCGTAGAGTGGAATAAAGAAAGAGAGAAAGAAAGAAAAAAAAAAGAATATCTCGTATAGGCCGAAACCTTCGTAATTTTACACGGCGATTTGAATTTTCTGTTTTGCTTTTCTTCTCTTACCTTTTTCCACGCTTAATCGGCCTCCCAAGCGAAATTACCTTTGGTTCCGCTGAACTTCTCTTTTGACTCCGGTTGGCTCTCTCCGCCGCCTAGCCCTCCTCATTCTCCTTGGCCGATCGGTACAATCCCATCAAATTACCTCGATTATCCTGCAGCCTTGACGGCGTGCGCGAGAGCCTCTCTCTAATAGACAGGCACACGGACGCTTACTAAACAAAACAACAACAACAACAACAACAAAAATAAAGAAAGAGAAAACCACGTGACCGTGCACACAGCCAAGCACACGTTTTACTTTTTGTTACGTTTCGCCGTCTTTCTGTTCCCGACGTGCATCGGCGCTGCTACGAGTTAACGCGCTTCGTTCCCTACAGTTTTGTTTCTGCCTCTGACGTATTTGCCTCCCCACCCCGCTCCCTCGTCCTCCTACGTCTCGTGCCAAGGGGTGCTCAACCGTCGACCAAGTTGAACGATGGTTAAAAAAAAGAAAGAGTTACACGTCAGAGCAGCCACGACGGAAAAGCGTCCGTGAGGTCTCCCTCGTTCACTTCCGCGTGGGAATCGTCCGTGTTGCGGAATTGCCATTCCTTGTTCGTCTCTTTTTCGTTTCGTCGATGCTGGACTCGTGGCTGGCGCCTTTTGCGCAACATCCCATTCCCTGTAAACCGATAAAACCGAGGAGCAACAGGGGAAAGAGGCCAGGGCAAGAGGGAGAGAAGAGAGCAAACGAACGAGCTAGAACGAATAATCGTACTCTGGGGCTACGAGACTCGAGGGATATACGCGTTTTCGCTACCCAGTCTGCCGGCGATCCCTTCGTGATCCTTCGGGGAAGCTCGGCAGGACTCGGCGCGCGCGAAGTGGGAGGTCCGACGGTAGGGACGGAGTGGGGATGGAAAGGGCCTAGGAGTGGGGATGGACGGTTCCTCGAAACTGTCGCGTTCCCTTAGCCCATAACCGTTTGCTGCACAATAACAAAGTTGAGACTCGCTGACCCATCCCTGGTTTCTCATCGTGTCTCGGCCGTAGGAAGCCTTTTGTGGATTCTTTGTTGTTGTTGTCGCTTTTGCTGCCGCCACTCGCTGCCTCGGCTATCGTCACTCGTGGGCTTTGCCGTCTTTTAGCAGCGTCGTTACTCTGTCAGTGAAACGTGGCGGGCAGCCAACACTCTGGAGAATTGCAACACGTGGAAAACTACTTGTAATTGTTGCAGCTGAACCTAGGCAATATGCTGCAACAATTCTCTATAGAGCACAATGCCGCAACGCTTGTTCCGTATAAGCGAGTAAACGTATGATGTTGCTGGCTGCGCTAAGGGGCTGGTCGGGGGGAGGGTAAGGTGTCTGGTGGAGGGAAACTGCATGGAGCGTCTAACGCGCATGCGCGGTATTGTGATCGGATACATGTATACATATGCAATTGATGTTTTCACTGGGAATCTAATGGGATATTCCCTTTTCCGTTTATAACCGTGAATCGTGATGATGATTACCGATGACTCACGCCCGTTTGCTGATTCCTTCGGATGACGTTGGTAATAACAATTGGTATAATTCGTTGGTGGGTTATAAAAATTGATTTTTTTTGTTATTTTCTCAAGCGTACTCGCCTTACGTCCATTGGTAACGGCCAGTACGATTTGTTTGATCGACTCTTATTATTTCGGAGACTTTTATGACATTGATGACGCTGCACTCGGTTATCGGTCGATACGGCAATTGTCATTGAGATTAGATTCGATCGATTATGCCGGGCGCAATCGTCGGCAGCTAAAATTGACGGTCGGGTGTCCGTGTTGTTGATATCGGGAAAAGTGATTTTGAAGTTATTTTTTTTTTGTCGTTGAACGTAAACACGTGGGTCTTGTCGCTCGATTGATTAGTCAAATTACCCAACTGATGATTGCTTTGGGAACGATACTTTTTTTTTCTGCTGTAATCATCACCGAGGGTAGACTGTTTTTTTTTTAATGACTTTAGGAACACCTTCGACGATTCTTCTGCCGTTTGATCTCGTCAAGAGCGACCGGAAGGTCACGTGCTGCGCGATACCGTCGATTCGTACGATTTCTGGTATTAAATTGTTCGAGAAACCGGAATCAGCGAGTCATACGGAACACGAGTCATTATCCAGAGAGAATTCAATGCTAAGTGAGCAAGGATCGCGCAATATCATTCTCGATTCCACGATTCGCCTTTTTTAATCATTTTAACCTTTTTTTTTTCCACGTTCGTTACGCGCGCGTCAGTATTTGCCTCGCATTCGCGGAATCGAGTGACTCTTGCGTTTTTTTTTTTCTTTAAACTTACGTGCGGATTCGTAAGTTACGTACCTCGGTTCTTCCTGTTAAACCAGACCGGTGTAACTTGACGGCATAAAGTTTCCAGTAAATTTATGCCTTCGCTAGGGATACAAATTTTACACGTGTTTCACTTTAGTCAGGTACGGAGAAGGTTTTACGTAAAAAGGTACATAAAACTGAAATACCACCGCGGTAAATACATCGCTCCACCGTATACGTATTTCCATATTCTCGCTCTAAATTTTTCCTTCTCCCTTTCTCCCTTATACTACGTTATTACCATCTCGCTCTATCGTTTTTCCTCATTTTCCATCCTACCCTCCTCCTCTCCCTCCCCCCTCGTTTCTACCTTTCTAGCCGATCGAGCCCCGAGCCAGGAGTCACACATGCGTATCGCGCATACACGTGCAGGCGTCGTAATTATCTCTTGCTCACTCGGCGGCGGCGGCGGCGGCGTCGGCGTCGGTCGGCAACCACTCTAACCTATTCTATTACGCGAACGCATGCGGCATGCATCGCTTTCAGCGAGTGAAACCGCAGACTGCCGCTCGACCATTTCACTGTCACTTTTGTAATACCGTTAGCCATTACAGTTTTTGCAAGCAGTCATGGCGGCGTTGCGGCATTGGCTTATCGAATATCGTACGCGTAATAATCGCGCTTCGATAATTCATCGGTAATTGGGTTACGAGACTTCCTCGACGATACGTGAACTAGATTCGTACCTTTTTTTTTTTTCGACTACCCTATATAAGCATTTTTTATATTAAAAAAAAAAAATTAATTTTTGCAAAAGCACGACTTTTTACCACCCATACGTAAATATCGTTTTTATTTGGTTATCGCGTGAAAATTTCGACGAGTCGAGCTCGATCGTGAAAGAGGAAAAAAAAAAGTGAAATGAAAAAGGTCGGTAAATTTTTGAAAAAACAAAAGAAAAAAAAAAGATCGAGAGACGTTTCTCGTCTGTGCTTTCCTTGATTCTTTAAGGACACCGTGTACCGTTTGACCTAATTTTCGTCAGTATCTCGTACGTCTAGTAGCCAGAACGCAGTTGCGTGTATTCTTTTTAATCTTTCTCTCTCTCTGTCTCTCTCTCTCTCTCTCTTGCCCGAAGCTACTACGACTTTTTCTATTACACAGCTGATGTCCTACATGTCGCTATTATCGCACTCGGTCAGGATGTCGAGCGGTCAGCTGACTGCTTGCTGGCTTCTCCACGAGTTGACACGTCGGGGCTGACGCGAACGGCGCGCCGCCGCGCGGCCACATTTCGCACTAGGCGCTAGCTGATCTACCCGCACTTCACTCGGGCTGTCAGATGCACTTTCGAGCGCATCTCGTAAATGCGATTTCCTTTGGGAAAATTTTAGCAGGAAATAGCCTTGTTTTTTACATCCGTCTATATATGTGTGTATATATATATATATATATGCGTATATATTATAAAACCCTTATTTCCTACCATTTGGTATTCGCTAACCTCCCCTCTTCTTTTTTCTTCTTAAACCACCTCGCGCACGCGGTCCTCGACATATCCTGTCGTCACTTCCGCTCGACGTCGAACCGATCTTGCTCCGCATGCAAATCCTAATTACCTACGATTGTAATTATTATATTTATCTTCCAAAACTTATCATTGTTTATACGTTGGAAGACGGCCAACGCGAATTCGCGAACGGACGTTTCGGATGAGCAATGCGGTTTTTAAATATTTTGCAATCGAGAATGCAAGCCGGATGCTTTTGTTATCGCTGATTATATTTTTATCCAAAATTGTTTGCCCCGCGATCGCGATTCAACGGCTCCGTCATTCTTTTAGCCTCTGCGACGTTTTACTAACGTAGAGAAAAGTAAAGAAAATTTCAACGCACAGTCGTAAGCTTTAACTCGGCTGAATCCGCGAATTAGTAAAAAATTACGTAAAAATGAAAAAAAAAAAAAACGACAAAATCTCGAAAACAGATAAAATTGCTAATTATTCTTGATAGTAAAAAAAAACATTATCGATATACGATATTATTTATCCCCAAAATTCATACGTCCATCCAGTCTACCGTTAGTCGGATTTCGATCAATTAAAATTCGATCGGTTACGATATCGGTATTTATCGATTGGACAATACAGATGTCACGCGCGTTTCTGTTCAAGCTCCGTTTTATTTTTACATCAACAACCATCCGATTCACGGTAAATAATAATCGAGCGACCGGACTCATTTTCTCTTTCTGATTAAAACTAAAATATCAATATATTGTAATTCATCGGTATCATTGATCAGACTTTTGCCGAACATCATCACGAGAAAGCGACGTAATATTGAAGCTTCGTGACAGTTCGGTTAGTCCTCGTGTGTCTTCGGGATTCCCACGCGCTCAACGTGTGCTCTCCCTGCTATACTTGTCGGTATATCTCGTACGTTCGCAGACTATGGAAAATGTCAATCGAGCGGCAACCTCGGCCGCGTACTATATATGTATATATATAGTTGCAACAGACCAAGGAATTAAATAGGTACGTACGCGACGGAATTGCAACGAAAGCGTCCTCGCACTGGCGCAGCTGCGAAGCTGCATGTGCAAAGCTGCAGTTGCAACGACCCAGAGGCGTGAATGTTTTCCCACGATCAGCAGCAGCGCCGACAACGTTCCACGTATCAGATGTGATCTCAGAGCCCAAGTATCTTCCGCGAGAGATAATTTCGCGCCTGCGGAGGCTGCGCGGTGTAACAAAATTTCCCCACTTGATTATTATTTTTATTATTTTTTTTTTCCAAAATATATACAAGATAGTCCAAATGATATCGCTGAAAAAAAAGTTTTTTTTATATCGAATCGCGAGCTTCTCCGAACTCCCGCTCGATCTAGCGTCGCCTCGGTCGCTCCTTACGGACGCCATCTTTGTACGAAACGATCATCCAATTTTTTCTCTCGAATCTCGATTCTCGTTATATCCCACACTCGCCGATTTTCTCTTCCCGGCTACTCCCGTCGAACGGTCGAGTTTCCCAACCGTTACCGACGGTCGGTAACGTCACCGCGTCGAGCCAACCTAACCTAACCTTTCACCGTGATATTTTACGCTGCAATCCTCCCGAAGAACCTACGGGATCTTTTGCCGCCTGCGCATGCGCCATGTGCAACGCGTGTTCTCTCCTCCTAACCTACTAGCGATATCGCGTCTCTATCGTTGCCCGGCATCCGTTCCCTCCCTTCCCCTCCCCACCACTGGCCACGCGCCTCCCCGCCACCACCCTGACTTCTTCGCCCTCCCTCCCCTCCTCGTTCCCCCTCCGCGTGGAATCGTGCATCTGAAAGTATAATTGGCACTGTCATGTGGAGACTCGACGTACACCGCTGTCTAATAAGCAACGCAAATCGGTTCCGAGATCGTCGTCGCCTCGTGCCCTTGTAACGCGTGATTCGATAATTGCATAACGTTCTTTTTTACAGCCCGTGAATATTTTCAAGGCCCCCCCTCCCCCTCGCCCTCCCGCCCTCTCTCGAGGAACTAGCACGCTCGATTGGGTCCTAGCCGGTAGTTGCTTCAGTGGGAAGGACCATCATAAGGGCGCCTGGAACTGACTCTTTTTTGATCGTCAATTTTTTTTCTCGATTATCGGTTTTTGTTTTTGTATTTTATCGTTACCGATCGTGTTACCAGGTCGCTGCGATTGGTAATAATAATAATTATTATGATGACGAAGAACAAAGAATGCCGTGTCGTCATTTTCCTTTGGAACTGCAATACGATACTCGAGGGACCCCCGTAATCTTTTATATATGTATGTATATATATATATATATATGCCTTTACGCACGGTTGGACCGTTAAAAGTGTAATGTGCAGGCCTTATCTTTTATTTAGTCTAGTGTCGCTGTGCCCTGTCGCGTATGTGTGGTACGTGTGTCGGGCTCTGATATCGAGGAACAGGAGACGCGTCCGAACATGTTCGGTGCAGGTCGAGTCGACGCGGAATAGAAACGAAACGAGATTCGAGGACGATATATTGACAGTTTTCGAGTATCGTGGGTTGCTCTGGGACGCTCAGGCGTAATGGACAAGATTAGGTTAGGTTTACCCACGTGGTCGGTGGATGACTTCATTTTAAAGGGAATCGACTCCTCACGCGCGATTCGTCATTGTCGGTAGGTTTGATGATTTTTTTTTTTACGAAGAAATTTTTTTCTTTCGTCACTCGAAACTTCTTTGATTTTTTTTTTTGGAAATTCCATGACGTCACTCCCCACCCTGTCCAACCCCTTCGTCTTTCTTAGTCAACGACAGATTTTCGTCACGCTGTGGTTTAGGTCCACTTGCCGATGACATCGAAAATTTGTTACCGGTCGTCATTTCTTAGCGACTATTGGCTGTGACGTCATTTTCCTTATCTGCCGATCGATCGATTCCTCAATTAGTGCTTGCATCATCGATCGTTGGTTTTGGATATGTCGAGAAGAAAATTTTTTTTTAATTTTGAAAGGAACTTAATTTGGGGAGTCTTTTTGGTTTTGGCAATGATTTTTTTTTTTAATCGTATTCAAACTTTTTGCATCGTGGATATCTCGATCGGACGCGCTGATAAGCAATTAGAGAATACTGGCTCGGCTGACGAACGTGTGTTGAGTATCAAGGCAGATCGGAAATCGCACGTTGGTTGCAACTCTTTTATGGGACTGTTGGGAATCAATGAGTGATTATCGATTCAAGGTCTCGGTCGAGAGAGCCGCTTATCGGTATCACGGGTATCAGATCGATTCTACGATTAATTAACGTGTGACGTCTCGGTAGGCAGGCCGACGTACTTCGAGGTAGCGATTTTTTCGAATTTTCTGGAAATTTACGTGTCACGTGTTTTTTCTTGAGTTTTTCCTTTTTTTGTAAATTTCCAACTCTTTCTCCTCTTACGGCTGTCGTAATTTCTTTAGCGAAAGCTATCGAGACGAGTGGATCGAGAAAGAAAAATTTTAATTTTGAAAAAAAAAATTTTTTTTTATACGCCGCCAATCGATAATCAAATTCGCGACAATGAATTCCGTCCGAGAGACTCGAGTAGGAAAATTCATTGGAGGCTAAACGCCGAGTGACTTAATGACAAATAAGGAGAGTCGTGTCGATCGATTAGTTCCACGTGACCGTAAGATAATGCCACTCGATTTTGATCGGGGTCAAGTGCCGAAGGTCACCAGTCGATGTGACCGTCGCAAATTGAATTGCAGTTAGAAATTGTCGCACACGATTCGAGCAAGGTCCATGGGCACCAGATAGCCAGTGGTATTTCCTGTTGTCGGATTTTCGTTGGAATAAAAAAGAAAAATTGACTTTTCTTTTTTCTTCTTCTTGTTTTCATTGACGCAAATCACTTATCAGTCCTTCTCATACCGATCCTACCAGTTTCGTTCGATCAAGAATCTTCGACCGCGTGGACGTCGTTCCAATTTTCCCTACCTACGGTGGCGCCATCTGACCACCTGTTTTTTAATTACCAAACTAATCGCCGACAAATAATCCCGTACGAAAATTTCCTAAGTTCAGCCGGAACGACGCTTCCGCGTCGCGACGAAGGATAATGACGATGCGTCCAGTTCCCAATGACAGAGATCGAGTGCATCGATATGCAGCGGCCGTAGAAAAAATACGTGCACGAGCAAAACAAAAGCCAGTAGCAGTGAAAAAATTTATTACAAAATTTATTATTATTATTTTTCGAAAACAGAATTTACACTGATCACGAAAGCAAGAGTGTCTTCGCGAATAATGAAAATTGGATAAAATTTTCTTACGATCCTCACGCGTCGTGCAGATTTTATCTACGCCGTCGAGTTATCTCCCGCGTCATCCCTTGGAACGACTGATGACGTAAAAAAAAAAAAAAAAAAAAAAAATTCGACGCTTTTAATTTACCCGTCGATCCGCCGTGTCTCTATAAATCAATAATCCTATGTATGACTTTCGATTTCCTGGTGGGATTAAGGAAAAGGATATTTGTAATCGTACTACTAATAATACTTACCTGTCAACATATTAGGACTTGCAACTTGTATTGCAGGACTTCTTGCACCATTCCCATACGTATATATAGATATATATTTTATAGGCGCGCATGCACCGCATACACGCGTACACGGCCGTACTTATTTTTAATCTAGTACCAGTGGGCCTTTTACATGCCCGAGGCAGAAACTGGCCGCCATTGCGCGCGTACATTATTTACTATTAGCCTGCAGCTGACGGAAGTGAGAGACTTTAAGGTCAGGCCTCTTGGAGGCAGGTAGCGCAGAGACAGTCGGGGGCCAGAGTCAGGCCTGCATCTCAACGCGTTCACGTGGCCTTCGAGGAGCTGCTCGTGAAGTCCAGATGGAACGTTATGGCTTTGCCAAACGCGTACATTCTTTTTTTTTTTTTCAACTTGCTTACACTGTATGCGCCTTGTGTGTGTACGCGTGTACATGTTCTCCTCGCGGCCTTATCTACGCAACGTCGCGCGGCAAAGGAGCGTTCAGATATGCCGCGTCGCTCGCGCACACTTTGTCGCGTGCTTTGCCTAAGCAATTTATCTAACCGGCATAAACGACCGGGGGAAATATCGAGGCTCGCATAAGGATTGCCCTTGTCGCGTGTGGTACTGTAAAAATTAATTCTAGGCATACCTTTTTTTTTTTTTGTTACCTCTGGTTTTTTTCCGTCGGGTCGGCCTCGCTCGTACGTTAATTCGAATCGTGACCGTTTGAAATTTGAAAATGTAACGGCGCATGCGCAGACGCGTGCGCGGTTACAAGTGACGCTCGTGCGCATGCGCAATTACGGGTCGTGGATTATTTTTGAATGTTGGAAAGGGGGGTCGTGGGGTTTTTTTTTCTTTTTTTAAGGTTAGCCTCGGCTGAGAGGCGTTCGGATTATTCACTGGGTCATAGGTCGGATGTCGTGAACTGGGAAATAATGTTGCTCTTTGGTATGTGATCTCGTGCCGGGGAGAGACGTCCGTGTTATTGTTGTTATCGAGGCTGAACGTTTCTTGGGGGGGGCGCCACGGGTCACCCAGTTGTAAAACCGGTGCCGGTTTTTCCCATTAGGTACCAGCGTTGGCTGGCTTAATCCCGAGAAGAGATTTCTTGATTATGGTTTTACGGTAGCGTGTACCGTGGCGCTACTACCAGCCTGACGAGTTTCTGCGGAGGTGACAAAAGTTCCCGTGAGAACCGGGCTTGGTCGCGAGTTGGGTCTTCTTTGCGCTGTCGAGTCTAGCTCTTGGGTTTGATCGGTGGATTAAGGGGCGGGAGGACAGGGGAGGGGTTGTTTGGGTATGGCGATTTTTTTATGACCCAAATTGACAAGGACAGGGTGAATTACGATTCGTGATTTTTTTTTTTAATGATGGCAACTCTCTCACGGGCTCTGTGCTCTCTTTTTTGTTTCAGACAAAGAAGAACAATCCGAACCACATAAAGAGACCGATGAACGCTTTCATGGTCTGGTCCCAGATAGAGCGTAGAAAAATTTGCGAGGTTCAGCCTGACATGCATAACGCCGACATCAGCAAGAGACTCGGTAAGCGCTGGAAGACCCTGGACGAGGCCGAGAAGAGGCCATTCGTCGAGGAGGCCGAGCGACTTCGACAGCTGCACATGGTGGAGTATCCGGATTACAAGTACCGACCGAAGAAAAAGGTACCTAAACCGACCCCGATGCCTAAGGTCAAGGACGCGAAGAAGCAGAAGAAGTCGAGCGTCGCCGGCGCGACCAGAACGAAGAACGACACGAACAACAATAATCAGACGCCCGTCAAGAGGCTGCAAACCAGTCCCACGACAAATCCTGTCTCGAGGCTTAAGGTCAGGTTGGCCCTTGACAAAAGGACGCCCGATTACACGCCAGTTCCGCCCATTGTCACCGCCAAGGTACCGAGCAGCCCCTCGTGCGACACGCCGGACTCGCCCGAGTCCGCCAGCTTCTACGAGGACAACTTCATCGACTGCACACGGTTTCCGATGAAGATCAAACAGGAAGTGGAGCACGATTACAAGCCGGAGTTCACGAACGAACGGCACCTTGGGTCCGTCAGGTCGTTCTCCAAGATGGACGCCATCGACGCTATGGACAATCTCGAGGGAAAGACCTTTCAGCGAACGTCCACCCCTTGTCTCGACCCTGCCTTCACCATCAAGGAGGAACCCATGGAGACGGCTGCCACCACCACTATCACCGTTGGCAACATCGCACTGAATACGGTTAGCAACAGCGCTTGCAGTCCTGCCAACACCACCACCGCCACTGCCAGTGTCAAAATGGAGGAGACGGCGAACCCGAGTCTCGCCGATCTTGACTCCCTCACGGATCTTCTTCAGATCCAACCTTCCGACTTCAAGCTTGACCTAGACATGGACACCATCACCAAGGACCTCGAGTCCTTCGAGACGACGAGCTCCAGCAGTGGTTCCCACTTTGACTTCTGCGCGACCCCCGACGTATCCGACATGCTGTCCAACATCGGCGTCAGCAGCGAGTGGATCAGCTATTGAGCTTCCGAACTTCGATGAAGACGACGCGCGACGCTTGTCGTTCTTGTTTATTATTCGTACGTCGACGTCGACCGCGTCCTTGCGCTTTGGCTCAATGGTACGTCGGACAGACGTCGGACCCAGGGGATGTCTCCTACTTATAGACGCTCATCCGCAATGAGTACGTCTCTGCGTGTATTTTTGGAAAAAAGAAAATTCCATGGAGTCAATTTCGCTGACGATGACTGTGACCGAAGTTCGATCCTTGGTGTGTGCGATGCCGGCTGACATCTAGCGGCGGAATTGTGCGTTCACGATGGCGCGTACCAGTCGTGGCGTTACTTTTAAAAGTACCATTGTGTAAACTTTCGCTTTTTTTTTGCCATGGCCAACGAGCTCATGATCGCCACTTTTTTTTTCTTCTTCTTTTTTTTTTACTTCCTTATCACAATTTAGTTCAATTTCTGATTGGCGTGTGGTATTCGCTTCGTTGTCAGTCTGACAACACGTTGTCGGAACTGTCAATAATTTTTTATATTTTTTTTTCTTCTTCTTAACTTTTGTCGTTATCATTAGAGCGAAGGCAGATGCGCGCAGGTATCCTATGTCTGTGCATATATCTGAGAGACTTCCTTCCGTCTTGACGTGAATTTATTTAAACGGACTCAAGGGAGCGAGGAACAAGAAAAGGAAAACGAAAGAAAAAAAAAAGAAAAAGAAAGAAACGCTCTGATTTAAAGGGACGCTTCGTTCCCATGCTCAAGGGTGGAAAGGCGTGTCTTGCGGCGTCGACGTCGGCCGGAAATGGGTCCTACGGACCCAGCTGTTTCCCGTTCGCACTCCTCCATTTAATACCCAAACGACAGTCCTCCGCTTTTTTACTGTACTGTACTTGTCTAAGATCGAAGCTAGCTGAGGCTAGATGCGATCGGATCAGCTGATCCTCCAGCTGACTGGCGTCGTCGCCCATTTCGTTAGGCGTCTGCCGTCCCGTTTTCTCTTTTGTATATTTTGTCGTGAATTCGGGAAGTTTCTTCGTTTTCTTTTTTTTTCTTCTTTTCTTTTACATGCCTGTCGCGTTTACGCACAGCACAGAGTCAAATTGTGATCGTACAGATCCGAGCGATGGGGTGAAAGAAGAGAGAGAGAGAGACAGAAAGAAAGACAAGGTGCAAGATCTAAAGATAAAGAGCGTGAGAAATTGAGAGTGGGAGAAAAAAATTTTTTTATCGCTAACTATGATAATCGTACGTGTAAAAAAAGTCATGTTTAAATTTAAAAAAAAGAAGATTTAACGGTATACGAATATTTGGTTTTCGTTGCTTGATTATTATTTTTTTTTCGTTCCTCCTTTATTTAATCTCTTTGATATTCGTTTTTTTCTTACGATTTCGCACTTTCTTTCGTCTTGATCCTAAACTTCTTCCGCTCCGTCCTTCGGCTTAAGGAGGTGGAGCTCCTCTGGCCCATTGCGAAAAAAAAAGAAATAGCGAGAGACGTGAAATTCGCACGGGCAGGCATGTCGACGGGAAAGTTGCATTTTGCGAAAGGGCTGTACAATATTTGTATCCACATGCTAATTTGAAAGAGAGAGAGAGAGAGAAACAAAAAAGCATATGTACGAGTAACTGTTTTTGTATATGTATTGTAGTATAATAGCCTGTAAGATTTTTGTACGAAAGTTCTGGCGCATTGGGTGCACAGGCATGGCAGACTAATGCGAGCGGAGGTGGCGCCGCAGTTCGACGAAATCATGCAACTAAGATTCGGCCTTAGACATCAATGGCCATTGGATTCTTTTAAAAGTTGATATATCCGGCCATTAAGAGATGGCGCGTGATTCTTCCTTTCTCGTTAAACATAAAAAAACATTCGTTTTACCTTTTTTCTTATCTCGTCCTCCGTATATTCTCTCTCAACGCTGTCGACATGATTTCCGTTGAGGCGCGCCACTGTCGACCGTCGGCACTGCGCATGCGCGCCAAGCGCCATGACAGTTTTTGTTGTGTATATCGTAGATACATATTTAGTAATATATAAACTCTTGTAGCATACCGACAGAGGTTAGAAAGCAATCTTACGTTATAAGACGAGAAATAACATAACGACGATGACGACGATCAGTGTTTTTTTCTTGTTCGAGAGGGATCTGTTCGGATGTCGTACCGGCGACTGTGCTGCCGCCTAGCGTAACATTTTGACACTTCGTTCTGAACTTTCAAGGTAAAATGAGAAAAAAAAATCAAGGGCGAAAAAGAAAAAGGAACAAGAACGATTTAAAACAGAGCATTTAAGACTTCTCGGGGAATAATTAATTAAGGGACCTCTCGTTGGTCCGTTACGGTTTACGAGCACTGCCGTTTCTATGTTTCGCGACGATTTCGCCAATGACGTTACGAGTGGAAAAAGAAAGAATGAAAGAGAAAAAAAATATGAAACAAACTAATCTAACTAGTCCCCGTCCACGTGGATCATATATATATTTTTTTTAATTAGTCACACTCGATCACTTAATTCGACGTGTCCTTTAAGTGTCTTTGGATCATACGCGCGCGGCCCACAACCACCTGTCTCTCGGACATTCTTCGGCGGTCCCTTCGGCTTTAAGTCATATATATATATATATATATACACACACACACACATACACACACACACACACGCTACGCGAGAGAATAACGAAGCTGACCACCAGCCATTGAGATAAACGATCGGTGCGCATGCGCCATCACTCGCGCATGCGCAAACCGTCACTCGTATAAGAGACAGAGACACGAAGCATAAAAGTTAAACACAGGAAAGAAAAAAAGCTAACGTGTGTATATTTAAAAAAAAAAAAGAAAAAGGAAAAGAGCGTAATAGTGGTAAAAAGGTAAGGACGATAGGAGGTTAATAATAATAATAATAATAATAAACAATAATAATAATAATAATAATAATAACGATAACAACATATTATCCATACGGAATAGTGCGACGAGATATCTTAACTATATAAATATACCTATATGACTATATTAAAGAGCGAACATAAAAATATGGCATACAACCCTTTTTTATATGGCAAGATCGCTGTTTAAAGAAGAAGAAGAAAAAAAGATGCGTGCATTGATGATAATCGCACCACACACACACAGACACACAGACACACACATACACGCACACGAACGCAAAACTCGTGCGCGCGCACGCACTCGACACACACACACATGAAAGTTACACACTCGCACGCGCGAACGTCTGATTAACGCGAATCTTGGGCCCCGTAAACGCGGGCCCGAAATCTTGCGCTTAACACGAACTATTATCAAACATTGATCTCATGTTCTTTACATTTATTTTGTATTAATTAATTATTATTATTATCGATTTAATACTAATACCAGCAATCCCACTACCATTCTTTATTTTCTAAGGTACCTTTCTCTCTTTTTTTTTTGTATCTTGTTTTTTTTTTCGTTTTTACTACTTACACGTCATCGTCTGGATGTAGAGCGTTGATAAGGGCGGGAGGAGGGGGGGGTCTGTATCTGCCCTCGAAAAAAAAATGACGAGTGTCTGACGGTGATAGAGGGGGAATTTGGGAGGGGGGAGGGGGTAAATTTTTTGTTTCCAATACTCCACCAATCGCAATGAAATTTTTTTTTTACATTTGGGCGCGACAGTTTTTCTCTGTTTCTTTTTTTTTTGCCATTTCATGATTTTCCACGATCGGACGTGCTTTGATTATCTTTTCGTTTCGTTTCGAAGTAAAATCTGTTATACGAACCGCTTGGGAGATTCTTTTTTTTTGGTTCTCTTAGCGAAAGACGATCGGGCGAAGGGCGAATGACGAATGATGAATATCCCACTACACGTTATATATATATTTTTCATTCTATCTTTTTTGATTTTTTGAAAAAAAAAAATTCCCTTCTACCAGTATTAGGCATCGTACGTGTCAAAGTAGAACAGCCAAGTCTCTCCCATCTGTTCGCCGTCGTGCATTCGAATGTTACGATCCCTTCTTTTTTTTTTTTGTTTTTTTGGCTGATAACCGAACGACACACTGCAAACAAGAACAACAACAAATGACAGCAAAAACAATCAGTAACAATGACAATGCTAATTACGATCACGACGACGGGACAAGTCATTCTTTCAGCACGGGTTTTCCTTTTTTTATCTTCGGCAAAATCACCTTTCAACGTCAGGGATCTTCTTTACGGCTTCGTAAATGAGAATTGAAAATAATAATAATAATACTAATAATAATAATAATAATAATAATAATAAAGAAAGATAATGGAAAATATTAATAGTGCCTATCACACTCCGGTCTTTGAGGATGGATAACTTTGTACAAAATTGAATACAGGGCCAACAAACAAAGTAATGTTAGACAAGTCTATTTACACAAATAAAAAAAATGAGGGGGGGCGAGACAATGATTATGGTGGGGGGGGGGGGGGGGCGGGGCGCGAGTAAAAAAATAAA
>JARQSV010000444.1:257953-268990 GCA_030142285.1 Calameuta idolon | reverse complement strand
ATAAGAGATGCATTTTTCTATCAGATCCTATATTTTGATTATTAATAATTCTTTATTGGTATTTTTGGGATTGATAATGTAGTCGATAACGATTTGGTTTCTGATAAGAGATGCATTTTTTCTATTTGGACCTTTTTTTTGATTTTTAATTATTCTTTATTGGTATTTTTGGGATTGCTAACGTAGTCGATAACGATTTGGGTCCCGATAAGTGATGCATTTTTGACGACCGGATACTTCAGGAGTTATCACACTGTGTGTTAAACCAAACGACAAGCTCAGGATCAACAGTATTTTATTGGTCATCTTTGAAAAAAAGAAAGCAGGATGAATTATGATTATTGCCAGTTTATTATTATTGTCAATATAAAAACTTTTCTTTTTTTCGTCAGGGGATTTAATTAAGCGAGCAAGTCGTAATAGTACCGTTTACTGCCACGCGCTTCTAATCTACCGGGTGTCCCTTTCCATTACGTTACCCCCGCGAATAGTAATTGCATTGGTTCTTCGTACATTCTGGAGATACCGGGTGTTACGAGAAGAACGGGAAAACTTTGCTCGTAATAAATGCGTGTCGCCGGAAATGACCGCAGGGGGGGGGGGGGGGGAATATACATGGGAAAGGCCTCATCGGCGCCGCGATGCCTAGCGTCCCTGTCAGGGAACCCTTTAATTGTTGAAATTCTTGGGCGAATGTCCTGCGGGGACGACGAGGAAAATCTCTATCTCCGTCTCTCTCTCTCTCTCTCGCTCTCGCGCGCGCCCCACAGATCTCAAAATTCTTCGTAACTGTCGTAAAGACGTTGAAATTTAATTACCGCAAAAATAAGTCGTTAAAACTTGTCGAGCATCCGCGAAACGACGTTAAGACCACCCGGATAGGTCATTTAAATTCGTTGCCGATCGTCACTTTTCCAGAATCGTTAGATCCTTCGTATCTCGAGCAGTGATGCCAACCTAGATTAAATCCAGTGACACCCCGGATCCGCCAAAGTTAAATTTATCCAAAATCACGAGTACTGTTTTACCGACCGAGTCCGTCCCAAGTGTCAAAGTTGACGTGTACGGAACACGTGTAATTGAAAAAAGAATCATCCCCTAACACCAATTTATATTACCATTTCTAAGGGTTACGAAAGTAGTCCTGATTACGTCCTAACCTAAAAGGTACCACGTGACGAGCTCGAAAGGAGGATCCCCGATACGGGGGAATCCCCGATCGTCCCTTCGGGTTCTCTAGGTGCATTTCCATGATGACTCTCGGGGGTGAAATATCGTGGGTCGCAAAAGGGTAGTCGGACCTCCCCCCTCCTTCGATAGGAGGACTCCGCGAAGCAGGAGAGAATATGTAAATAAAAGATATTCCTTGCGGAGAAAATCATCCCCCCGTGGACTTTATTTAGAGAATTTACATGGTCAGAGTTAGGGGATGAAATATCGTGGGTCACACGGTAGACGGGGGGAGGTGTCTTGGTGGCCACGTGGTAGAGCGACTGTCCCGGTTCGCGGGGTCGAGGGTCGGCAACTCGTCGAGGCCAGGAACACAAGCTTCAGCCGCATTGCCTAGCCGATCGTGAAGTGTGATATTGCCCTGTACGGAGAGAGCCCAATGCCAGCCGGCTTAAGTATTGTCCGGGTTACCTGGAAACGGGGGTTCCTGCGTTCCGTGTAACGCGACCACCCGTTAGCTTCGGCTCGGCTCGTTAGAGTCGTCCGAGAATTTCACGTCGGCTTCGCGGGAACGGATGTCTCGCGACAACGCAGATTACCGGGAATCGTCGGTACCCGAACGTAGCCGCTTTGGACAATACGTGTGAAGTTGGCCGAGCGAGCGAAGTGGGCAGCCTGAACACGCTCCAGTGGGCCAGACCAGACACACCTGGGGTCACTATGGTCGTCGCGACGTCGGAAAACGTTGCCTTGTAAAAGTGATTAACCAGGGAGCGGGAGAGGTGAGACCTGGCAACGTCGCTTCCGTCAGAGACGATGATCCTGGATCGATAAGCGTTATCATCGTTTTCGAATTCGGTGAACTCCGACCTTTCAGACTGCTGGGAAGTATAGAGGCTCGAAATCCATGGCGCCGAGTGATTATGGGTGTTTGGTTGGAATTTTGAAATCATCGAAAATAATTTGGACGCTCCATTGAAAACTGAGGAGTTATTATGGCGTATTGTAAAAATTTTTTTTACCGGGTCAAATTGGCGTGGCAAAGGTCGATGACGATTATCGGGTCATTTTTGGGGTTTTTTATTTTTTATTTTTTTTATCCCTCTCCCACCTTTTACCGACGAACGAGTTAGGATGTGATACCTTTTGGCTCTTATCGTTAACATTTTCTGAAATACGTTATCGATCCAGCATTAGAAAATTATCCGATCGGAATTTCGATAGTCACGCGGGGTGTTCCGATAATAGTCCTGGTTTATCGCGCCAGGGGCGGGTTTCGCCGTTCTGGTATTAAAAGTAACGAAACAGCCGCGATATATCAAGCGCCCGCCGCCCCCCATGGTCAAGCACAAACTTTTCGCGTTTTTATCGCGAATTGGGTAAAGCGGCCATAAAACTGGTCGTTTTACAGCGGCGCGTATTGGCCATTCCAAACTTGTGCGTTCTACAGTGGCCGTAAGGGAATGCTCGTTTACTACCAACTTTGAAATAAATAAAACGGGCACGAGCCTCTTGGTAAGAAAAAAAAAAAAAAAAAAATTACTCCATACGAATTCAGAACCCGCAGTTCCATTGGATTCAGTTCGGTTACCATAAGGTTCCATTAAGTTCCATTGCACCCCCCTCCCCCACCCCCTCCCTCTCCCCCCTTGCGCCCTTAGTTTACATAAGAACCACCAGTATAAAGAAAAAGCCACCGTTATCAAACGCGAGGGGTTGTTTTTGGTAAATCCAGAATTTTTTTTTTTCCCCATACCCTACCCGTGCTCTATCGATACCCAAAAAAAAAAAAAAAAAAAAATATTGTGATCCCAAAATACACCCTTACGTGTTTTCCAGGGGGATGTTCGATATCGCAGTTTTTTTTTATTTTACTCTTTATTATTATAAACGATCATAAATATGCAGAATGCGAAGGCGCGTAAGGATAAGACTTTCTTTTTTTTTTCTTTTATTTTACAAAACCCGAATGGGATCGTATTAGACGGTATCGATGCGTTTCGATACTTTGGAAACGATGGTGTCGCAGGTGGAATTTTTTTCTTTTTTTTTTTTTACGGGAAAACGTGCTTGATTGACATTCATGATCTTGCCGGGGGTGAGTTTATGTATTTGTCGTAGGGGAGGGTTTTGGTTGGTTTATTCGGACGTGACGTCATCCGGGATATTCGAGCGCCGTTGCGGGTAATATTTCTGATTGGATATTATGAATATTATTCGAGGTTAGGTCGGGCTCCTTGGGATTTAGGTGGACCAAGTTGGAAAGTTTGGTATGACTGGTCGGTTGAACTGGACCGGAAAGAGAGGCTGCGCGGTCAGACGTCAGGCTTGGAATGGCGGTTCGGTGTCTATCTGGTTCCTTGGGTCTCGGTACTGAATCTATGGGGCCGAGTTGTTTGGCAAACTTTTCTGAGGGATTAAGGGAAATTGCTGCCATTTGAATATGCCTAACGCGCTTGCAATATGTAATATCGTAAAGTAGACGGAGACTGAATATACAGTAGCTGCTTCCGGTGCGGCTGTCGACTCCGGTTAAGATGTGACGTTGTTTTCATCGTTATTTAGCAAACCGAGGGGAACCGAGCAAAAAAGAAAAAAAAAAAGTCGTTTGCGTCGATTCAATTTGGCGGGCTTTTTTTTTCGTTTCTTTCGTTTTACCCAGGGATCATCTTTCTTTACGGCAGATATTCAGATTGAGTCAATTATTTTTTATGCCATTTTTGAAAATTTATTTCTAAACACGAGTGGCTCGGTAGTATCGTGTTATACTCGAAATTTGCATGAAATTTCCATGAATTTCGAGGAAACGCGATTAATTATGATTTTTTTTTTTTTATTATTATTTAATAGTAAATAAATATCGATCTCTTTTTTTTTTGCTTATGAAATGTTAATGGCTAATTTTTTTTTTTTTTTTTTTATTATCTCGTTTACACGCAACCGATCGATTTTAGGAACGCTCGGGCTTGATCGAGACGCTCGAAGATTTCGAGTTATGAGGAAGGCGGTGTTTAACGTGAAAAAAAAAAAAAAGAAAAAAACTGTCGGAAAAAATAAATTCACAAGATTCATCGAAGCGAGCGAAGAAATAGGCGGTTTTCGTAATAAATAAATTGAACGAAGATTTAACGGGACGATATTGCGCGCCTTCGGCGTCTACGCGTAACATTAACAAAATACGCTATTTGGCCCCCGAAGATACCCTGTTATAAAGATAAATTTCTATGACGTACGGGCCAACGAAACCATTAGGTAAATAGGTTACCTAACCTTGACTGTCGAGAATGTTGCCAGTGACAGTATCATTGGTTAGGTAAGCTAGGCTATATTTTTTCCTAATTGACCGAAAAAAATCGTTCGGACCACTCGTCGACGAATTTCGTTAAATACGATAATGTCGATGTTTCGAAAAATTATAAATTTTTCCCGCCAAAAGTTCAAATCACATCTTCGACCGGGTATATCCGATACACTTTCGTTTTTCGTATACCTTATCACGTATCGCCGTCGACGTGGCAACGCCGCCCGACCTGCCTTGTATATTTCTTCGTAACTTTAACGCCAGACGCACTTTGATTTACATCCTGTTTTAATTCTATTTCCACCCTACTTTCAACAGCCATGGGGTTGCACCACATCGCTACTGGCTTTTGGGGTGTTACTATGGTGAATGAGGTCAGTTGTTTATTTGCTCGAAGTGAAATGGAACACGTTCGCCAATTTGATTTACGGGCACGGACGAAACTTTAATACGACGGAGCTCCCGAGTAAGTTGAGATCTCGAGTTACGTGTATATATATATATATATATATTTTTCATTTTTATCTCCTCTCCGTCATATCGAAATCGAGCACTCGCTTAATTTGAAAAAAAAAAAATTTTTTTTTTTTCAATCCTCTGGATTCGAACTCCGCACAAAGCAAATGTATTTCCTGAACTCGCACGACTCAAATCTCGTTCCGATTTGGCGTTATAAAAAAATGTGGAATTTGTCAAATTTCAAAAAAAATTTTTTTTTTTTTTTCATATCAATATTTCAACCCTTATCAATCAGTATTCGCTCGACTGTACCTTTATGCCTGTGTATAATTCTCCTATCGCTATTCAGCGACGAGCGATTCCCCGGGCCCGCGTACTGATTTGCTAAGTGATGTGTAAATCTATGTCTACGGGGTGAGAAACACTTGAAGACGGCCATTAATTCAAGACAGCCGGTTATACGCGCAGAATAGACAGGCGGTCGACATCGAAATGGAATCAGCTGAGAATAGAGCCATTCGCTTGGTTGCTGTTGTATGGGTATCCAGGGGCGGCAGCGAGGGGGGGCCCAGTAAGGGGCGACGATGGGTGGAAGAGAGTGAATCCTTTAAGAATGCCTTTCAAGCATCGTTCAGGGTTGAACGTTGTATTATCTGAATTATACATTATTATATCTCGGTCGCTCAAACCCTTTGTTCGCGATTTGAATAATTACACAGAACGACGGGCGCTATGACGCTTTTTGTATTTTATTATTATTTTTTTTCTTTTCTTTTCTTTCATTCTCTCCTCTTTTCCTTCTTGGCTTCACTCTTTCGTTCTCTGGCGCGAGAAATTCCTCCCTTTCGGTTAGTTCGTACGCGACCCCTGTTACACAACCCCCTTGGCCGACAATGCTTTTTCCAGAGGACGACCTGCATGGTGGACGAAGATCTTTTTGGTGGATGCTGTAAGACAATTTTTTTCGGAGACTTTGAGTCCTTTTCTTTAGGCGCTTAAATTTTTGCATTCTTTTTGGGGGGGGAAATTTTTTTTTTCTAACCTGTCAACATTTTTTCAAACACGCTTGTCTAGCTTTTCTTTCGGATTGGGTAAGATGGCTTTTTTTTTTTCAAAATTTTATCTCTTCACGCTCTAATCAGTCGTCGCTCTGCGCGCGCCTTTGATTAGTCGAAGCTGAATCGATTTTTCCCATTTTTTTCCTTCGTTATATATAATTTTCAAAAAAAAAAAACAATTTGAGCATCAATACCAAAAACTTTACTTTTACCTTTTATCCCTTTTTTTTTTCGTACTGCCATGTTACTCCCTTCTATTAGCAGTCTTTACCTTCCCGTTATATATATATATATACGTATACTATACGCTATACTTTATACACTATACGTACGTATTCGCATCCCAGACAGTGAAAAGTCACGTGCGCGTGTATGAGGATTTTTTTTATCATCAACCCCATAATAATTATAGATGCGTCCTCCGGGCGAACCCCCCGAGGGTCTATGGGATACTAATCAGTGTATGGAGAAACGACGGGACAAGCGAGTGTTTTTGTGGTCGAGGATGCTTCCTCTGCTTTTTTTTTTTTCCCCCGTTGGTTTATTTATGATATCATCGCCCGCAATCCAATAGCCCTCCTATACGCCTACCACTTCCCCCCCATGACCGCCGTACGAAACACCATAATTCCCTATAGTGCAGTAAATCGTTTCGCGTGTGAAAATATCGAAGCGAGCGTAATCTACGTTGCTGCCGCTGCGCTATTTCCATGCTCTGTGTGTATATATATATATATATATAGCATCGCGTACAATTATATACAATTACATGTATATCTATATATATAAGGCACCCGAAGCGCCTCTCGCGGAAATTAGTCAAATTGGACGTGCGTTAAGAGAAAATGAAATTGCCGCGCGAGACGCTTTGTCGCGTCCCTTTCGATTGCATTGCTGATTAATTACTCAGGTGCGCTTAGCGATAATCGCAAAACCCATCGAACGTTATCACCGATCCTACTGATAGTGTCGAACGGGTAAAATCACTAGCGGTTAAGGTAATGTAAAAAGTGACATGAAACATCGTTCAGATATGCCTGCGAGCACGGATCATCTTTTCCCCGGTACGTAAGGCTGGCGCCCTTAATAACAGTTAAGATTTTCAATTGGACCCATTTGGCCTTTGGGTGGTTAAGGGTAGGTAGTTGAAAAAAAAAAAAAAAAAATTTTTTTTTGTCGTAAATTAAATTTAAATGACAGGGGTGGTGAATGGTAGACAAAAAAATGGCGCTCTAAGTTCGTCGACTTCCACGCGTGGGGGTTGATCGTCAACGAGATGGGGTGGTCGCGTCTCGCCTTTTCTTCCATGAGGATAACGTTGAAGGGGTTGCGCGGTTGAGACCCCTGCCATTTTGATCTGAGCAGCAGGGGATGTTCCAGTGACGTATTCAGGGGTGTCTCAGTGACCCCCGTATTTTTTTGGAAAATCGATGGTCATTTTTTTCTATTATTTACGCTCACATGGAATTTTGATATTTTATTGACGAGGGATGCGCCCCCCCTTTTTTTTTTGTTCAGCTCTGGGGGGGTTGCCGGGTGTCGAGGGTCTTATCGATTTTTGTGATAAAAGTTGGGTGGGGTGGAGGATCCCTTTTTTTTTTTTTAAGCGACTCCTACACCCTGGTACATTTGTACCAACGCTGTGTACTCGATTTATCACGTGTAACCTGATTAGGGGACTGATGTGTTTAGGGCACCGTCCCGGTCCGTGTACGCTCCTGGGTACAAGGGCTGATTGTGGAGAGGCGCGGTTTTCCAATTCGGAGTCAGCCGAGAGACCTTGGGGGTGTTTTGATTGCAATCCAGGAATTAATTAACGAGCATGAGCGGGATCTAGTCACCAGGAAATCTGACGTGACTGTTGTTTGAGCTTTGGGCTTAGCTGTACGCGTATTAACGTTGGCTTTGCGTTCCGAGAGTGGAGGGGGGTTGGCTTCTTTTTTTTTTTTTTTTCACGGATAATTTACGTGATTTTTCAGAATATTAGTCATTTTGGAAAAAAAAATTTGCTGACTATAAAAATTACCTAAAACCTCCTGAAAATCAGTTTTGAGTTGAGGTAAATTTGAAATTTTGGTTAATAATTTTTTTGACATATATGCTATTCTTGACTCGGTTAATCGTGTCACCCAGTATATATAATTTTTGAAAAAAAAAAAAAAAATTTTTTTTCCCATCCTGTAATTCACCTTCGGACCAATTAACATTGGGGCAATTAATGTTTATCCAGACCTGCCCGTATAACGCAGTTATACCAAGGAGTTTCGACAATTTAAGCTGACCCGGATTTTGGCCGACCCTCACCCAGGGGGGGTCCGGGTCGGGGGGTTGCGTCTTCTCCAGGGAAATAGAATTTCGTTTGGGATTTACTCCTGGTAACTATTTTGGAGAATCTAACGGGGAGCACAGTTTCTACGACAGTGGCTCCTCCTTAGAGCGTAATACTTCGTTTTAATTAATTGGGGCTCGACTTGGCAAATCTCTCGTATTTGTTCTTATAATTGTTTAACTTTGTAATTAGAAAATTTTCGAAAAACTTTTGACCCGCGGTTCAATTACGTCAAATATGTATTCATCCAACGGGTGAGTCGTTTGAGTCTCGATGATAAGTCACGGGGCCGCCGATGGCTTTGTAGAATGTAAGCTGGTCTCGAAGCGTCGCGACGACACGACGCCGTCCTACGCGACGGTTCCGTTTACGGGGTCTAGAGTTACCGCGACCTCGACTCGCGGAACCGCCGTGTGCGTTCTCGGTTCTCGGCTTCCACGAAGTGATAAAAAGACGAGGACGAGAAATATGAAGAGGAAACAGCGAGCGGAGGTCTCGGGCGACGGATGAGGCAACGAATTCAAAAAAAAAAAAAAAAAAATTTAACACCGAACAAAGTAACCGATACGGGGCAATAAGTGATTAAAAAAAAAAAATTTTTCTTTTTTTTTTTTTCAAAAAAATTATCTCCTTTCGGCTCGTGTACGTCCGTTCTGGTTAACTTTCAAAAAGACGTCAGGTCTTGACTGCTGACTGTATTTGATAATTATTTTGAAAAATTTTCAAAATTTTTTCTCCCTCCTTTCGAGGTCACGAATCACGAGGATTCCGATGGTTCTACCTCATAAATGAATCACCCTGTATTAAATCAGGTATGACTGGAACGCTGTGTTTGACTTTCCGACCACCAGATGGATTTTATAGCCTGGAATTAACTCGACCTGGGTACAGGGCCGTCTTGGCTATTGTACCTCCTCTTATGACTTTGCGAACGCATTTGGTATTCATCGTGAAAAAAAAAAAAAATGCTGCCAACCCCTACACATGCGTACGTACCCCTTGAAAAATTGTTCACGACCCCTAATCACCGGGAACAGGTAGAAATAGGGAGAAGGCAATTTTTATTTCTCTCGTAGCCACCTAGCGGGTAAATTGCGAAGCGACCGGGCTCAAACTCTCGAGCAGCTTATACTGCCGGATACTGTAGTATTCATACGAGATTTAACGCATCCCTCGTGTGCAATACCGTGCAGAAAATTCGCACTCGACTTCAGTAGCGAAACGCGCGGGTAATACATTTTGCAAACTGACCACTGACTTGGGCCTAATTTCAAGTTGATGACGAGACCCCGACGTCATTAAAGACGTATAAAGATTGTAAGACCAGCTTAGGGATGCTTCTTTTTTCGTATCTTGTAATAGTCGCGAAAATTATTTTTCACCCTTTATTTTTTTTTTTTCTAAGAACCCTCAATAAACCACCCCTGAGAGTCTCTTTTGTGTCACGTGGGTGCTCTGATCTACTGTCACGGAAGATTCACTCAAGAGCGCGACCGACGATACGTAATCTGCGATTGAAACAGACCTTCGTTGTACGACCCGTATAGATAATCATGAAGGTGAATCCTCAAGTTCCGCTTACAATACGAGTAACGCGACGCGACGCCAGGATGTCCTTTAAATTACGTGAAAACGTGGAAGCGAGACCATTTGCTGAATTTACGAATGAAATTTTTTTTTTTTTTTTCATTTCTGCAATATCTTCACGGATACATTTTTTCAGGGTACCAACCTCGCAGCGTGACGCTTGTCCGATTCGACGTTTTCAATGAACGATTTTCGTGTGATCGGGACTTTACTCGGAATACGCGCAAACCAGACACAGAGACTTGACTGTTCTCTTTTGGAAACAGTATTTCCCTCGCAGTCGTGCAAATCTCTTGAATATTAGATAGTTCGTGCCTTTGACCTCGTGAGACGAAATCTTCGTACAAGGAACGTCATTGTAACGTCGAAATTAATCCGTCGCGATATAAACGTCGTAATATAATTGCGAAATCGCAGTCAACAATTGGCGCACTGGTTCACCATTTATTTCCATGGTCATTGAAGTTTCTACGAATAAGATGCTCGTGAATTGCGTCATCGAGTTTAGGGCAAAGCCTCCGGTCTTTGGTTATTCGTGGGTTTTAGTTCGCTCGAGGGCCGCTCGGCGCGCTGCCGTCGCGACGAATCTCACGAACCGTACGTCGGCCTATCAATGCTGATTTATTTTATGCATATGAAAAAACTTTTTTTTTTCGAAAAAAAAAATTTTTTTTTTTTCAAAATTTTACCCTCGATCGATAATTAACCAAAAAATTTAACGTGTCCGTCCAGTCGGTACCGTTCGTCCCATACGTTCCAGAGGTTACGTGCGCTACTAATTCATACGACGATCTATTATTTTACGCAATGATTTCAAGTAACTCGTCGCGACAAACAAATTGTACATATTCGAGGCTAATACCGCACGAAAAGTTCGCGTCCGAGGTCGCCGTCGGTTCAGTCGGCGGGAAGTGGCTTATTAAAAATGTAGACGAGCGCTAATTTGACAAATCGACCCCTCAATAAACCAATAAGAAGAAGACGGGTCTGACCTATTAAGGATCGAGATCTTCCAAGTACCCAATCCGACAATAGTTCACCGCGACCAATTAAATAAATAAGCAATAACGATCTGTCTCTTTGAAAAAAAAAAAAAAAAAAAAAAAAAAAAAAAAGCCGTCGTTCATTCGATC
>JARQSV010000444.1:242228-257182 GCA_030142285.1 Calameuta idolon | reverse complement strand
GGTGTCTTTTTTTTTTACCTCTTTCGGGCCCTTTTGACCCCCCCCCCCCCCCCCGAACCCACCTACTTGGCCGAACCCCTTATACTCACCGTATTTTTTTTTTTCTCGAAACGGGGTGAGAAATGTCGTAAATATCTTTAGGGTATCTTTTCGGGTTTGGTATGTACCTCGTAGCACGTGTTTTTATGCTGAAAGCATACTAAGAAATGTAGGTTAGTTTGAAGGTAAAAAAAAAAAAAAAAAATTATACAAAAATTTTCGATCTTCTTCGTTCGCCATTTGTACTTTTTATTTCAGTGTGCGTTCGCATGCTCTAAATTCCTTGCGTTCCTAACTTGCGTCTTAGCCGAGGGATTCGCGGCGCTGTGAACGGACCCTAATATTTATAGCGACCTTATCAGCGCCAATTTCACGAAGCGGGTCGAGAGTCGCTTATTCGGGACTTCAGAACGGTAGCCTGACGATTTGATACTAAATTTTTGAGATACGTGTCACTTTTTTTTTGATTATTAAATTTATTAGATTTTTTTTGGTTTTCATTTTTTTTTTTCTTTTTGGATATTCAATTCTCACGGGAGTAGCGTAATAAAATAAATTCCTGGCGAATGGGCTTGCCCCGTCGCCTTTGGAGCAATCAGTCTGACAAGGCCTAGTGTATTGCGCATACTACATTTTCCCATTAGGTAAAGTCTCGTTTCCATGTGTCGACGGTCTTATGGAATTACGTGGCGCCTTCTGTTGCTATGCACGCCGTGTCATTTGAGAGCGTCCGCTTCCGTCCCGCAGCTGGTCACTTTGATAATAAATTTTTGACAACGAGGTCAGAGGACCGTTAGAACGAGGCAAACATCGTCCATTAAACAAATTTTGTGAATCGCCTTTAAACTTCCTGTCGTCGATGTGAATCAGACTCGCGACTCGTGTCGAAGTGAATTCGGTTGTGGGAGTTAATTTTCTTTTTTTTTTTTGGAAATTTTTTTCAACTTTTTTTTTTTGAACTTCGAAAATTCATCTCGACGGCCACTCGGTACCGGATGCTGTGTCATTTTTCTCAGCCCGCATACGCATGTAACTTCAACTAGGTCGACTCGGAAATCGAGATCGCAGGACACTGCCGATACTGTGTGGCCTTGCCTTGCGTGCACAAGGTCAGAGTTCATGAACGGTCTGTACGCCCTGGCACTGTACACGCTACAGTCTGTATTCTATACTCCGTATTGGAAACGATATACCGTCAATGAGGTAACTCCTTTGATTTTTAATTTGAATCTTATTGGCACGCGTGGATTTCTAAGACGGTTCTCTGTGGTCCAGATGGACTCGTTTGAAAAGTAACCGTCGATGCTTGATTTTTGAAAGATATTTGTAAAAAAAAAATAATTTTTTTTTTCTTTCAACATTTTTCAATTTTTTTTTTTCGTACCCCAATTGACGACTAATTACGAAAATTTTTTTTTTTTTTTATCATTATTTCGTACGAGATCTCCCACAGTAGTCTTCTTTTGTAATCGTTTCAATCTTATCGAATTTTGAGTCTCAGTATCTGTTTGCTTTGCCGTGACATTTATCGGAGTTAGCAAAGACACGGTATAGACCCGCAATGAATGATGTAGTACGTCACGCCAAGCTGAGAACGTAGCGTGAAATTGTCTATGCTAGGTGAGGACGAAAATGTTCAAGGCATTATCGCAAAAGGTACATTGAGCGACATGCTTAAAGGATACGAGTCGAGAATTAGAAACGAACCAGTTTTCAATCTCGCTTAAGACTCGTTAACTGGTAATTTCAAATCAGTACGAAACAATTACCTACGTTAACATCACGATCAAAGGGTATTTCGAAGGTAGTTTTTTTTTTTTCCCCCTAAAAAATCGTATCCCTCGTACGGCTTTACGAAATCTAATAAAGCCGTAATCAGCCATAAACGACGTTTGAACGGTAAGGAAAAAGGTCGGTTCACAGGTAAAAAAAAAAAAAAAATTTTTTTCCACCAGTATCAAAATCAGATCAAAGTCTTGGATCCGCGAAGCAAAGAACTGTTGAACAAGAGCCGATAAAGCCGTGTACACACGCACAAGGTCAAACGGCGAAAAGAAAACGTGAAATTTTCGAATTACAAAGCCGCGTCTGGGTCTGTGACCGAAAAACTTCGGCAGTACGGGAATGGCGTGTCTCACGAAAATTAGCTTCGTTAGAAGGTTGGTGGCCAGGGCCCCTTCACCAGAGCGGAGTCTCGTTGTGTCTGTCTGCGCGCTGGAAAACGCTTAATGGTCCAGAGAATGATAATTGGAGTAGTTCGTAATGAAACGGCCACCCCTCCCGTCCGGTAAAAAAGGCCAAGTCTCGTAGCCCAGTAAAGGTCGTACGAAATAACCACGTTGGTCAAGGAAGACATTTCCCTGAAAAAAGAAGTACGCCACCGTAAATTGAAAAAAAAATTTCCTCGTTCAATTTTCAATATCGCATGAAAAAAAAAAAAACGTGGCACGTAATTTTAGCAAAAAGTTAGTTAAATATCGCTCGAAAAAATGTTCGCTCTAACGAAGTGTCAACGGACTCTTTATTTTTATTTATCTCCGTTATGTTTCGCGTCTCCTGTCCGACGACGTCACTCTACCGGTTATTCTTACCTTCCCACCATTTTCAATCCGCCAACCGTTTAACCTGACGATCGGCCGACTCTCGCGTCGATCCTCGTGTTTGCGCAAATGATCGGCGCAAACTCATAAATATAACCGGACAATTAACACGGGTGCACATGGGCAAACGTGTAAATCGAATGTGCGAACCCGTCGCTCCGCTCCGCGAGACCAGAGCCTAAGCGCGGTGGGGGCCTGAAAGTGGATTCGTGGCAGCAGGCGTTAGCATCGCCTCGGCGAAAAGCGACGTGACGTTAACAGTTAGCAGGTTTGCCCGTCTGAGCAAACATCGGTATCGCTGACACTGACAGTGAGTCACCTTGCTTAATGTAAGGTGCGCTCTTTATTTTATCTCTTGAGTTCTCTTCTTTTCTCTTTCCTCCTCTTCAGCGCCTGGACTCGCCCTAGAAGCGGCTACCAGAAGCTTCGTCCCACTGGTGGTTTCAGGTTGAGCTGAGCTGCGCACGCTTTTGACTCTCTGTTCCGAGAGTTTGCTCGAACGAGATGAAAGACGTCGTCGAGGTGAGAACGACTGGAGGAAAGAAAGAAAGAAAGAAAGAAAGAAAGAAAAAGTAATAGTATACGTTTCTAACTACCAGCCTTATCACTTCTCGAGATGGTCAACGATCTCGTAAGTCGTCGAGTCTTCAGTGCGCATGCGCTCGATAATGAAGCGTCTGTGTCGCGCAAAGTCTCTGTCTTCTTAACCGCAGATAGAGAGCGAGAGAGAGAGAGAGAGAGAGAGGCCCTCCTCAAGTATTTTTACAGGTTGACGAATCCACCTGGAATCTCTGAGTCACTGAGGTTTTTTGAACCGTTCAGATTTACATGATTTATAGCTTCGGATGATTTATTTACGTTTTATCGAGCGCTGCGCGTCGTCTCGTGCGCGTAGGAACGTTTTTGAATTCGCGCGGGAGAAGGACCGCGCATGCGCACTGGCATCGCGAATTTCTTTACCGACGGAAAAAAAAAATTTTTTTTTTCACGTAAATTTTTTTACAACGATTTTCCAAAATCATTTCATTTTTTTTTTTCGTTTTTGATCGATTTTTTTTTAAACATCCACGCTGTTTGATTTATGCCTTTTTTCTTTTGATTCTTACGTCTGTTTACCTGTCTCTGTCGAACCTAACCTAACTTTGCCTGGTCTTAGCTGCTATCTATCGTCTTGCTACCTAGCAACTTACTACCTGCCTGCACTTAGGCTCCTTGTATATATATGTTGGGGAGCAATCAACGTAACACGTGCAGGCACGTCCCAGCTTACCGTGCGAAATGCACTAGCGTCCGTTCCGGATCTCGACCTACGTACGACGAGGCATCGCGCCGCGAGGTTATGTGCGCCCGATACGAAATTTATGTAGTTAACCATCCGTGGAAAGTGCGAGCGACGCGTTTTATTACCTTTTCACTCATTTAGATGGTGTCGCCGAGATTGCGCTCGTGATTCCATTAAGAGAGTGCGCCTTTATTAACGTTACCGACGAAATCGTAAATTAACGCTTTAACGCGGAAAAGTGTCCTGCCGTCATTTACGACCGGGGGCGCCCCTGGCGGCGAGCGTTGGAACTTTCCTCGTGGACAAATTTTTTTTTCTTTTTTTTTTTTTTCAAACTTATCGACTCGATTAGCGTTTTTTATTTTGCAAAATTATACGATCGATCCTTTATTCTTTTTTTTTTTTATTTTGATCAATCGGCCGTCTCGATCGTGTAAAGCGACTTGAAGACTGACGCGTCGAAGTGCGCGAATACAGTACGCTGTGCCGATCCGTGAAAAATGATATCATGCGTACTCGGCTTAACGACCAGGATCGAAGTTTTTGAATTTGCCGACGACGCGTCGCATTAAATTGCGAGACGCGTACCAACGTAAAGGCGGCTCTGTTAAATCACTTACCTTAAATTACTCGCCTTATTTGAGTGGAGTGACGACGTCGCGACGCCCATAACGTTTCTTATAACCCGATGACTCTGTACGCTCTGTGCAAATTTTTTTTTTTTTTTTTTTTTCTTCGATCGCGAAGGCAAAACGACATTTTCGCGAACAAAGAGAAACTTCATCCAAGTATGTGCCGACTGATTATACGCATGTGTAGCTGTATATAAAAATTGCAATAAAAACTTGACAGTCAAAACGGCACGTCCTCGTCGACGTACAATACACGCGCGCGTACGCGACCGTTTTGCGTTATTGAAAATCGTGCAAAATTTTTTTTGTAGCTCTAGAAAAAAAAAAAAAATTATTTCTCTTTCTCTCGATCATTAAAAAATCCTTTTGATCGTTTTCATCGGTCGATGCCTCGTTCGTCCAAGGCCAGTTATGGACGAGCACACCGACGCTCGCCGTCGGCGTCGAACCCACCAGGCACGTGCGTCGAGGCGAATAGCCCGTGTCAACACCTTCTTCATTACCGATGCAATTGCGGATTATTTGCACTTGTGTCGTGGCATTGCACGCTGCGCGAAAGAGACGCTCGAGCAGCTTCACGAGGTCAGATGATGATGCGAGTCGCGGATTCATCACGTTCTACTATCCCCACCCACCTCTTTCTCTTTCAGCCACCCCAGCCGCGTATACTTTCTTTTCACTCTCGCAATTCCGCTCGCGGTTCTCACTCGTCGTAAGATACCACGCAATTCCTACGAACTACGATCGTCCGTAGTATGTAGCAATTTTTTTTATAAAAAAAAAAAATGGCAATTTTTTTTTTTTTTTTTTCAAAAACGAAACATCGAATTTAATCGCGTTAAAAATTTATAACCAATTCAGGATTTTTTGATTCGTACCGATGAAAATTATTGTCTTATCGAGAACACTCTCGTGGCCGTATTTACGTTTGGGATGCTGGAACGTTAAGTTACACGATGCGTAGGAAGATACAGAAAGAGATATTTGATCGTCTGTTTGAGTTAGATGGACGAGGAGTGAGAGAGAGAGAGAGAGAGAGACAGACAGTGGGAGAGAAAAGCGTCGGGGCGCATTGCTTTGTATAATACGTGGGGATGCGCGGCCGGTCGAAGCCCATGTATATTTTTAAGCCGCGTTCATCATAAACTCCGCCGTCTGCATTACGGCGTTGTCTATAGACGCGCTATTTCAGAGTCGAGTATGATGATGATCAGCAGTGCGTTTATGTTGGTAGCACTGCGCGTCATGGATACAGTGGATGCAAGCGCCTCGCACTCTGGTTCATTGCTAAAAATACGAGCCAAAGGATTTCAAGATGAGGATGAAGATACCTGGAGAGTCTGTGCGCTGGACCAGCGAGTGGACTGGGAGAGGGAAAAAAAAAGTTTGACTTAGCGAGGGGGGAAAAAAAAATTTTTTTTTTTCGAGTCAAGTGCGTAACACGAAAATTTTTTTTTCGAAAATTTTTTTGAAAAAATTTTTTTTTTTTTTTATTTACAATGAAAATTGGACAACTGCCAAGTACGGTGATCGTGACGAATTGTACGGCTGGTATTGAAATTATACATTGTAAGTTGTACGTTTTCCAAAAATGGCCCTCGAACGGCGCATAATGATTAATTGGCCGTTAGTATGCTTATTGCGCTCCAGGCTGTCATTTATTCAGGCGTCGCGCGACAAGCGAATCTCGTGTTTACGGGCGTGCTTTTATTAGTCATCGATTCGAATTATAATATAATAATTATCCGAGTTTGGATCGCGACATGTGTACCAGCCCTTATTTAGCGACGGAACCAAAATCAATTGTCATTTACATTTGTTTTGATAGCTCGTTCGATTTCTTTGACCATTTACGTCTATGGGTGTATATATATATATATATAGACAAAACGTATGAGTCGTCACACATCAACTTATATACTTATCGTCATTAAACGATTCAACAAAGTTTGACAAATTTCCCTATTATCGTGCCTTGTGATAAAATCTGTATATGTCAAACACGAACGATTTGGTGCATAAAATACGAATGTACCATAGAGCGACGTCACGTAGTTTTCCAACGAAGTCAGTAGCAGATCATAAAACGTGTTAAGTGCCATAAAAAAAAAAAAAAAACCATAAGATGCAAGAACCATGCAAGTCGAGCATGAGGAACTAGCATATGGAACAATGGTAGCTTTGGAAAATTACGTTAATTACTAGGGAAATAGTTTTAATAGCCGTATGCAAATGATCGAATGATTGCGCATCTGATTTAACCTCCAATAAAGAGGTGCTATTAATTTTTAATAGGAGTCGGTCGGGTCGTAACAAAAAAAAAAAATTTTTTTTTTTTGAAATTCATATCGGTGTTAAAAATTAATATTTTACTAAAAAAAAAAAAAAAAAAATTAATTATTTCGTAATCGCATCCATCATCCAAAAGTTCCCACGGATCGAAGCGTGCTCACCCGACACGGATACGATTGTTAAATAATAAAGCCTCGTTCACCCGGACGGCAATCATGTACGTTGATTTGCTTTCATTTAAAATGCATTACGCCCTCGTCCATCAGACGGCAGCACCGCTGCACCTCGCATATATACACGAGCCAACAAGAACAAGGGTAATTACATTGTTACCGTCATCAAGACGTCATGACTTCTTATGCACCTTCCTCTCGAAAAGTCAAACCGACCAGCTCGTCGAGGTTAGTTTTTGGTTGGTCGAGCCCGAACTACCTGGTCCGTCCTGGCGGTCACTTATTTGCTCGTGTTCCTAAAGACATCGAGTTTTTGGCACTGTGGCTCAACTATTTCCCCACCATCGTCGTCCCTCGACCGGTAAATAGAACGAAGGTTAACTCGACCCTATGAAATTTCGTAGTACAGCTTCGGACCGCACTTCGAGTGGCGCTGCAGTCGCGCCACAACAAACGCCCAGTGCGAATTTCACGAAATCGTTCGAGACGCCGATCCGTCGGTCGTCCGAGAATAGGAGACGATTCGATCAGCTGATTTCTGGCAGCCGCTCGCCGTGTCAAACGAAAGCGAAAGAGACGGGCGGAATTTTAGGCGATTTCCATCGACCGATAAAGAAACGCACGGACCAGAGTCGTTTTAACGGATTTTCAAAATTCCCGCGCAATTCCCCTATTCGATCATTCGCAACTTGTTTGACTCGCTTGTACGTTACCCAGACGCGGATAGTACCTCTAATTAATGGTTGTCATAGAGCGCGCCACCGTAGCCGCTTTACGAGATTATGACTAAGTGCTATAATCGCTCGAACCAAACGAATGACTAATAGTCTTTAAAAGCGCGTACCGGTTTTAACGACGCGCGTCGATCGCTCGTGGCACCACGGCCATTTGCAATAGTTAAATTCATCGTGCGCAAATTATTGATCGTGAGGGAAAAAAAAAATTTTTTTTTCCCTTCCAAAAATATTAAAACTCAATTTCGAAATTGTCCGCGATTCAAATTTAAGCACAGGCACACGACTGCACGCTCGCGATCCAAATACCCCAGGTCTGCCGCTACAACGATGAGATAGCTAAACACGCATTAATCTGTAAAACAAACCTGACGTAGGTACCAACCCCCGTGTACCTGCTTACTTAGGAGGGATTTGGCAAACAGTAGTGGCTGGCTAGGTTGAACACGGTTAGCTTCTGTTATGGCCTTTAACATGGTAAATGTACATAGATGTGCCTCTACCGTGCACAAGGCCTGGTTCAGTACAGACCAAAGTGAAGTTGGCTGCACAGACGGAGGATTTATCGATATTTATTTAAATATAACGTCCCAAGACGACCTCGGGACGTTCTAGTAATTTTTCGATCTCCACTACGTTCTAATAATTTTTCTATACCCTTCGACCACGCATGTTTTTAGCGTTTTAAGATTCTTTCTCGCGTCATTTTTTCATATGCTTTCCGAACGCATTCAACGTGCGCAATCGCGCTGCGCAGTAAACCAATACCGTGAACGTACCGAAAGATGCCAATATCTTACGGTGCAAATATTTTCTTAAGACCAACAAGCCGTCGCGGTGGGAAACTGCTCGAGAGTTAGGATGTTGCACGGAGCAGATGGGATGGAACGAGGAGAGGAGGTTGAGGTGGGGAGGGGGGAGGTGGGACCGAAGGGGGAGACGATATACAACACCGGTGGAGAGGTTAATGCCGCGATCCGGTTCAGGGGGCAGCCTCGGTGCCTGCCTGAAAACAAGGCCTGCCTGCCTGCCTGCCTGCCTGCCTGTTTGCCAGCCTGCGTGATAGGCTGGCTGGCTGGCTGGCTGGCTGACTGGCTGACTGGCTGGCTGGTTACCCTACAGCAACTTTATATTTTTGAATTGTATTCGATTCAGGCACAGTGACGTAGACGTGTATAGGGACCTGGTCCAAATTTGGGTCTACGAAGAGCTTCCGTTCAGGACCTCAGACTCAGGATTGCTTCCAGGAGTAAAGGCAAAGCAAGATCAGGTACCACTGGCTCGTGCATTGGACGAGGCAAAGAAATAATCGAACGGGGCGAATGAACCTACGTCCTTGTTGGATCCTTGTTAAAAAGATTTTTCGTCGTTTCTTCGTTTCGTCGACGCCGACGCCGAGCGTCCCGTTCCCAGAAATCGTCGCTATGGGTACATCCTGCATTTTACCTGCTCGTTCATCCCATTCGCCGACTACGGGACACGTGCCGCAAATTCACCAGCGCAATCGACTGATTTAGCGTCTCTTCCGCTGGGAGGGCGTCGGGACGGCTTTTTTCGGACTTTGACATTTTTTTGCGCTTCTTAAGTCGCTCGTTCGATCCGATGCTTTTGCTGCATGTAGAAATCAGACGGGACTAGTTTTATTTTTTTTTTCTTCTGTACCTACCGTGATTACTGATTATACCGACGTGTCTGATAAGACCTTCGTCAAATTTGGTTATTTTTGTGCTTTTCTCGCTTTGATGTTCAATCCAAAAATTTTTTGAGTACTTTACGACGGTCGAAAAGCATATATGCATGTAGTTTGAAGATAACTTTTGGACTGGGTTTAAAATCGAAATTTAAAAAAAAAAAATTTTGGAATTTTACCAAGACCATATAACGATCGTAGTTTTTAGCGACGTATATAATTTAAGTGTGAACATCCTTTTTTTTTTTTTACTTGAAACAATTAAGAAAATTCTTTTTGAGGTGATCACTCGGAAACTCACGTATAACGTCTAGTCTTGACAATGAGTCAGATGTCTCGTGGGTGGGGGAGCGGCGGGAAGACGGGTCAAACGGTGTCAACTCCAGTATTTAACAACATATGCGGACGGAGCCAACTCTTGACTCGTGTCAAGGGCCTCGAGGCCTCATCAGTGGTAATGAGTTTATGAGCGGTGTCAGTCACCGAATGGTATTCGGGCATTGATAAAAAAAAAATGTAGTCAAAGACATATCTTCGAAAAGATTAATCATTTGCTTCCCAAGTACAATCATCGATCAACATCTTCTTCGAACCATTCCCAAATCGCATAAAAGATCCGAGCATAATTTCTTCCAATTTCAAATTGAAAAGGAAATAAAAAAAATTTTTTTTTTTTCAAAATTTTGTGCAAAAAATTTTTTCAAAAATATTATCCAACCTCGGCAGAGCGCGTAAGAGGGAGAGAAGGCGATTCCGAGGCCTTCTGGATTTATCGTCGCTTCGAAGGTCGCGACGAAGGTACACGCCTTCGCGAAAGAGAAAGATAGATAAGGAGAAAGGGGGGAGGGGGGATCGGCCGAGCGTCGATCTCGTCTCCGAAGGACGCCGATTTCGCCCTCGAGAATTCTCGGCTTCTTTAACAACATTGTAATTGAGTTCGTGGGAACCGGATGAAAGTATTATTTTCGTTAAAAAGTTATTTAACTGTCCGGACGTCGCGACGCGTCGCGACGAGTCACACTCTTGTACCTAAGAGTCCACGTGGATGGATTTAAATTTTGGTTTTGGGGGAAAAAAAAAATTCTTTTTTTTTTTAATCCAAAAAAAAGTAATTCGGTTTTGTAGATACGAAGAATCTTTTTATTTCGCGAGAATAACGGAAGATTCGTTTCTGCGCATGCGCGGCGATATCTGCGCGCGCATCGTCCTACATAACCTCACTTAAACATTGTCTCGCGTCGTTTCTCAGCGCGCAAAACCATTTCGCAGATGATTTACCGGATGGTTCGTGTAAATGCATGGCGCTGCGTTCGCGTTCTGTGTAGTTTAGAGGAGCAACAAAGAGGTCGGTACACATGGGCTGCCAACCAGATCACGGGTCTCTGACCTTACGAGTCGGGACAATCGATACTGCGATCTCGAGGAGGTCTTTTGCACCGACTCAGTTGTATCGTCTTTCCGTGCACTTTTACGCTATTCGTTAAGCTTGCTGTCGGACTCGGGTTTTTTGTCGATTAAATTTTTCGAAAAAAAATAATTTTTTTTTTTTTTTTTCAAAATTTCACCATATTCCGAAATTTCAAAATTTCACCATTTTACGAAATTTCAAAGTTTCAACCATACGCAGGAAACCGATTGAATCTACGATCGATTACTGTATGTGTATTGAGAAAATTGATTACGTCAACCTAATTTTATTATTATCGGACACATTATTTATTATTCACGTCTATTATCGATATTCACGATTGACAGGCGTCCGGCTTGCGATACGACAAAGTGTCACTCTCGTTATCTGCGTTATTTTCCCACCTGTCACAGGCTACATTCGTATCCCTTTCTTTTTTTCTTTTTTTCCATAAAAAACTTTATGAGAGAAAAATTAAAATTTTTTCACTCCCATCAGTCAACACCAGTCCTTTTATTTGAAAATACTTTTCCACGCCTCCTATGTCCTCGGCAAACCGACCGTGAGCTTTTTTTTTTTTTTTTATTATTTTTAACTCGCGGCATAAAAAACGTGTTAATAACAGTAATTTCACGGAGCAACATACGCGTCACCGTACGTCCTCCACGTACGTTAATGGATCTGCGTGATGCGAAATAATAATTTATCAAAATTTTCATTTTCTCTACGTCTCAATCGTTTCGCTCATACATCGATTCGCTGATATCAATAGAATTTTTTTTTTTTTTTTTGAAAAATCAATCCAAAAAACAAAAAATTTATGAAAATCGATAATTTACCTATACCAATAAGAATTTCCGGCTGGCGTTTTCTTTTCTTGATAATATATGTATGTCAAGCAATTAAGAATCACCAGTTGACTTCGCGGTCATAAATGTTCTCCAGTACCACCGGGTATGTAACATGACCGCAGATACGTCATTAATCTACGAACGTATCCGGTATTTCCTGGTAAATGCATACACACGTATATATATATATATATATATATATACAATAAAAACAGTGAGGTTTATCGATATAAATAAATATTACCGTGTAGAAGAAAATTAAAAAAAGAATTTTCATGTACGTAGGATCTAGTGAAATTATTATTATTATTGTTGTTGTTATTGTTATAACGTGAAAAAAAAAAAACATTGAAGTATTTTTCGTTCGCAAGAAACGACCCTGCGTTTCTTCCGACTGGATCCGGCGCGACGCCCGGCGTCGGTCGCACGCGCAAGTGCTACCGAAAATTGTCTAATCCGCTGAGATAATTCACGGCCGGATGACTTCGATAAATAATGATACTTCGAAGTCGGTAAGATCCGGTCACTCGTGTCTTCCGTCGCGACGCCTTAAACCGTAAGTGAGACGCTCTTAGTTATTTTCAAAAATTCAACACGGGACGCTTCGTCTCGCGCGTTCATAAAACATCGATAATTCTACGCTACCCCGTTACATCACGTAAGGATTATTATGCTAATCGGATTTTCGGTCGCCGTTAACGCGCGTCGTCAAGCACGACGTCCAGGCGTCGTTTATGCTCTGTTTATATATATATATATATATATATATGTACCGTTCTATTTATCCATACGCGTAATCCGGAAGCGTCTCCGTGTTTGAATCCTGTGACGTTTGAAAAAAAAAAAAAAAAAAAGATAGCGAGCTCATACACAGCACTTTCACCGTTCCTCGATGGAGTTTACAAATGATCATATTTATTCGGTCACCCGTTATTTATAGCGTGACGTGAATTGCAGTTACCTTTCGATACGATTAAAATATCGTTATCGTCATCGAACGTCCGATTATCAATTATTGATCCGATCGAGGATCGTAGAAAAAAATTGTCGTAGCTTGTAAAAAAAAATTTCTCCGAATTATTATTATTATTATTATTACTTTTCACGGTAAAATTTGGAAAATTAATTTTTACTTCGCTCCTCGAATTCTCGTATCTTAAGTGCTGCGTGCGACGCGCGAATATGCTAATGCGAGTCTCGTCCAAGGCAAGCGCAATCGAAAATAGCGGGACGAGTGTGACGGAAGCCATAAAGCCCGAGGAGAGGCCTTGGGCGTTGGGTTGTGAACAAAAGTGAAAAGACATAAAGATATGAGGGGGCGGGGGGGGCAAAAGGGAGGGAAGGTATATTGAAATTGGTTATGACTAATAATTATTGCCAATGGAAATGCTCGGAGAATTGTATGCTAATTCGATTTCACCTTTCGGAGCTTTTTGGTTCCAAATGGGCGAAGGATTCGTGTTGGAGAAAGAAGTATGAAAATTAGGTGTGAGAAGTCCTTAACCTTTCGAGCGCGAAGTTCTTCAGATTTAAACGCATGTCGGAGATATTATAGGGGCCCATAGTGACCAAAGGGTTAAGGAAGTCTTACGGTCCTGACAGTGTGAAACAGTCTTGTATCACTTTTATGTAGATTATCTTTTTTTTTATCAGCCACTTTACAGACAATTTTCTCTTTATCGCTGAATCGAGGATTAAAAAACGATGCGACAGTGATTAACGGTGAAAAAATTTTACGTCACTTTTGATTTCCTTGTGGGTTCATAAAATTGGTCGTTTTAGTGGGTGAAGAATGAGTGAAAAAATTTCGAAATTTTGAAAAAAAATGTTTAGATCGATGCGCGAGATTGGGATGATAATATGTTTTTTTTTAATGGTATTTTTGAAAATAATACATTCGTATCCTGTTTCGTTCGTAACGGTGAGCTGCTTGCTAAAATGATTTTTTAAGGCTTGTTCACACTGAAACGGTAATGGAATTTGAATCACCATTTGACCTAATGACTGTAACGATTGGATCTACACATCGCAGGAGAACGATTACCATCGCTCCCTCCACCTCCTGAATCCAAAGGGGTAATAGATCGTACCGATCAGGGCCGTCACAGGGTGGTGCTTCGATTAAGTGTCATCTGGCGTAATATGGGAACTTCACGCAACGGGGGCCCAGCCCATCCTGCTAACGTTGAAAAAGAGTTTGAGGCAATTTAATGGCGACGAATGGGACCGAAGTGAGTCGCGACGCTATTAGCTTCAAGAGAGAAAGAAGCAATTGGTGCCCGTGAGGCGGATGTATTCGGTGCGCGATTGTTATTGTTATTGTCGCCGTCCTAAAGCGACGGCTTCGTGATTTGTCAGCTGGGAAAATTGGTGTCGAATGTAAAAAAAAAAATTTTTTTTTTTCCTCCAGCAGAAAATCAAAGGGGAGAATTTTGACGAAATTTTTTTTTTTCAAAATCGAAAAAAAATTTTTCGAAACAGGTGGCGTCACTTTCGCTCGATTGTGACGTCACGCCCTGACTTAAGGTTTATTGCAGGTGCGAAGGGCTCGGCGCGTGTGATTTAATGCAGGTAGCTACTCTTGTACGATATTACCGTAAGGTGCAGCGTTGTCATAAATTCATGACTCTCGGAACAATCCCGCGCGCCATTACGCGAAGTTCAAAGGTCCCTAAATCATATTTTATGCAACGTTACTCGCTCGATACTGCCAATAGTCATAAATGCAGTGGAAACTTGCCTTCGACGTTTCGCGCATTTGCGAACTGTGCCCTATCGGTCGCGGTGCGAACTTCCACGATTAGCTGGCTGAAGGTTCGCGGATTGTTACGTCTGACCATAAAGGACGTTTCTACTGCCGTAGTATTATTGATTGTCGTAGGGAATCGTTGATTGATTAAAGTCATTGTTTTCGATTTCGGGACTGTTTTGCGTTTGCTGAAACGATAACGATAGGGAACGTAGACCTGGAATGTGCATTATCGGGGAAAAAGCACGTGACCTAAATTTTGGTATTAAAAAAAAAAAAAATTATATCGACATAGTCGCTGATCATTTAATTATTTATGGGGTCGCGATGAAAATACTTTGCGTGACTCGAGAGTGCAAATTTGTGTGAATTTTGAAATTTTCCAAAAAAAATTTTTTTTACACAAATTTCACAAATTCCAACACGGCAATACTTAACGGCGCTTTTGCAACGTCAAAGGTCGTTTATGCTGAGCCAAAGTAAAATTGGCGTAAACAACTTATT
>JARQSV010000444.1:221874-242128 GCA_030142285.1 Calameuta idolon | reverse complement strand
GTCTGACCATAAAGGACGTTTCTACTGCCGTAGTATTATTGATTGTCGTAGGGAATCGTTGATTGATTAAAGTCATTTTGTTTTGGATTTCGGGACTGTTTTGCGTTTGCTGAAACGATAACGATAGGGAACGTAGACCTGGAATGTGCATTATCGGGGGAAAAAGCACGTGACCTAAATTTTGGTATTAGAAAAAAAAAAAAATTATATCGACATAGTCGTTGATCATTTAATTTATGGGCTCGCGATGAAAATACTTTGCGTGACTCGAGAGTGCAAATTTGTGTGAATTTTGAAATTTTCCAAAAAAACTTTTTTTTACACAAATTTCACAAATTCCAACACGACAATACTTAACGGCGCTTTTGCAACGTCAAAGGTCGTTTATGCTGAGCCAAAGTAAAATTGGCGTAAACAACTTATTGCGTAAGTAGAAAATAGTCGAAAAAGACGTATTGAATTTTTTGTACTTGGGGAAAAAAGAAAAGAAAAAAAAAAAGAAAAAAATTGTTCGCCAAACTTCACTTGGAAATAACCTTTTTACATTTTTACTTGAAAACTTTTGCGAACCACTCAGAGTCTCGCTAAGCGATTTATAATCGATTGTCTTCTCCAACGTTCATGCAAATTTCGAATAGAACGTAATACGCGAACTCAAAATTTTCTCGCGAACGCAATAAAAAAGAGTGTAAGAAAATATTTTACGTAAATTTTCGCAAAACTTTACGGGTACAAATTTTTTTCTTTTTTTTTTTACACACACACACATATATATCATGACGCACAAAATGCGCATACCCAGACGTCAAGTTGAAATCCGTAACGTGATAAAATTTTACTGCGGTGTCGATAGTCGCGCATTGCAACGTTCTTTGATAAGGCAAGGTCGGTAACCGATGCCGCCCCCCCCCCCGCCACCCTCTCGTTCCTCCCTTAGTCAAGTAAGAAAATATTCTCTCTTACTATACATAATGAACAGCCTAACCTAACCTCATGCCTATCCTGTAGCACAGCTTCACTTGTTGCTTGTGTCTCTTTTTCGTTATGTTATTCGCGGAATACGTTTTTGTATTTCGTTACGTCATTCTGTTTCCGCACAAGGGCATCTTATCTGCACTCGGAGTCACCAGGTGTACCAACCGCGTGTTTGTATAAAGATATATTGTCCTTATCAGACTATTCGAGCGTTTACCATAGGAGTGCAGGTGAATTGTAAAAAAATTTTTTTTTTCTTTTTTTCAAATTGGCCGCACTTATTTTGTATTTTTTTTTTTTGGTCTTTACAGAATTTTCATTAAGGGATGGTAACTTTTTATTCCTATTGTCGTAAAAGTTGTGCTTTTTTTTTTGCTGTCTTTTAGCACGGGTTGTCATTGAGAGCGTCGAGCCACGACGGGGAACAGTTTGATATTAGTTTGTGGAAAATTTTTTTTGTTCCTTTTTTTTTGGTTCACTAGTTTCTGTTTTATCGTATCGTTTCGATTTTACGACTTTATGCGAAATTATAAGCGGCAATTTTATTCGTTCGATGAACGATTACGATTGAGGAAGGCGTGTTCGAAATGTGCTACTACGATTGTTGCGTTACCAGTGACGGACACCCCTTCTCTCTGGGCCACTTTGCTCGTAAGTTTATAGCGGCTTTATCGCGTGTCTCTGTATTATAATTTGAGAGTGAACCCAGCCCCTTGCAGAACGGCAGAGAAAGAGATTGGCTGCTGTCACGGTATGTCGTGTTGACGAAATAACCTTTGATAATTGGTAATGTCGGTTCACGAGACAGAACGGATCAATGTAATTTTTGTAATAGATCGAAGTGAAAAAAATTTTGAAAAAAAATTTTTTTTTCAAAATTTTTTTTTTTTTTCTTTTTTTACGAATCACCAAGAAAATTTGAATGAACAAACAAAATTTTTTTGTAAGAAAAAAATTTTTTTTTTTCTCCCGACTAGAACAGACATGGGACGAATATATCAGATTTGCGAACTCCTCTCTGGTCCGGGAGTGACGTAACGAGTAGAATTTCCGTTATGCTTGCGACGCGTCGTCGTTCTCCTTCGACGCTGCGCGTCGGGACGGCATAAAAAAACGGGAACTAGAAACGTACGTGAACGGAGTTCGAAGCGGAGGCTTAGAGGCTCATATTTGTGCGCGGCAGATTATTGAATTTATGAGCCAGGAAAGGATTTCTGTCTGGGACGTCAGGGAGGCCCCAGGACCGTTTGAGCCGGCCCTGAGCCTTTCCTACGCCTCGCAGATCCGCGATACTACATTGCGGCTTACAACAGTGTTATGGGCTGCCATACTTGCCTTGCTGTGTTGTACCATTGCGTACATACAGCCCTGGCCCGTTGCCTCACCCTCTTCCTTCTCTTTTCAGCCACCTTCTACAAGCCAGCCAACCTAACCTAATCTAACCAGGCTTCGTCAGTCTGTTCCTTTTTGGCCCTCTGTTTGATCGTGCTTTACTAAACACCCCGGCAAACAGATAAATCGGTATATTCCCTTATATTAGGGAATCGGTGTCGTTTTCTTTTTTTTCTGTGTACTGTAGCTCACTTACGTAACATATATTATTTACTCAGTAGCATAACGACTGCCAGTTGCATGCGACTTCCAGTGGGTACGAAAAATACGAAACAAATGACAAATCAATTTTTCGAGTGAACGTGACTTTTTGGTTTCCGAAAAAAAAAAAAAAAAAAAAAAATTTTCAAAAAATTATTTTTTGATCGTCACTCGACGATCGTCCTGGAAATAACCTGCGATACGCAGAACGGTTCGTTTATGCGTAGTTGTCGTTACTGACCGCTACGCGGCGCTGCTGGTCGTCCGATATCGCGTGTTCATAAAATTTCATATTTGTAAACATAAAGATCGGACTGAATTCCTTTTTCTTTTTTCTATCCCCTCTGACTCACGGACTGTCTTGGATATTTGTGATAAATCACGAAGACGGTAGACTTAGTATCTCTGTCAAAAATGGCGGGCATAGATTTCGTTCGTGGAGCAAAAAAAAATGAGTCTAATGAAAAGATGCCTGGGAACTATCGCCGGGAGGGAGGGAGGGGGAGGGGGAGGGGGGGGGTCCGATGAGAAATAGCCAATGAGATTTTTCGTTCTTTTCTACGGTTCCAGCGTGGTCTCTCTCATGGTTTCCTTAAGGTGCGTTCACACCGAGGATCGTTGATCTATGGATGAGGGGTTTGTCTGGAGAAAAAAAAAAATTTTTTTTTCTTCTCAACAGTGAAAACGGAACTTTATCAAATTCCATAATGGAAATACCGGATAAATACGCGTAGACGTCGGATTTTCTATGGATATTGATTGTCCGACGATTTTTCTGTCTCGGCAGTAGGGACGGTATGATGCTAGTCAGACAGCACGAGTCCGAAATACGAAAATAATGTCCTCCACTGCTATCCCCATTATTGCCGTCGATTTGTCTTGCTCGATTTCTGTTATTCCGAGTGCGAAACGGCTTTGGGATTCTTATGGATGCTGTCAATAAAGAATACGCAGGGCCGCTTTTCGTCGTCGGTGTAATATTCGAAATTTTGTCATAATTTTACAAAAATTCTTTCTCACCGCGTACCTGACATATATATATATATATATATATTTTTATATCTTTCAGCCAGCTTTCAAGACGATAACTACTTACGCGTCGTTAACTTTAAAACGCGTCATTAAACCAACTATTTCGAACGTCTTTTTTTTTTCGCCGCTGACAGCGCCTCTAGGTGTCTCTTTAAGGAAGTGACTTAAATAGCACAGGGCTTGAGAAGGAAAAAAAAAAAAAATTTTTATACTAATCCTAACCGCGAAGTGACATATATAGATTGATTAAATATTTTTGGAAATTTTTTTTACCGAATTTACTTAACCTTGCTAAAAAAAATATTCCGTACGTTTTAAATACGAAAAACATCTTTTTGACGTTTCGCATTAATCTCAACCAAGAATAACACGTGCGGATTTGTTTTGACGTTTACGAATGTTTTTTTTTTGTACCGGGTACGGGGGAAGAGGGGGGAGGGGAGTAGAGATTTGACCGAATTCTACCCAACAAGACCTATCAATTTATCCCACATTGGCAACAGTGCGTGTTTGCAGAGAGCGGTTCCATTAAAAGCCATTAGCCATTAAAGTGCCGAAATATTTTATGCGCAACGACAGGGGCGTAACGCGAGGTTATATACGAGCCCCCCCCCCTTAACTTACGAGCATTCGAGGTTTGGCGCCCCCAAAAACAAGGGAAAATCTAGAGCACGCCCCCCATTCACCCCCCGGCTCACGAAATACCCCCCCACCCCCATCCCCCCCCCCCTCTTAACCTCGACCAACAAAACCTTACGCATCCACAAAAAGCTTCTAAGAAATTCCAATTCCATTTTACCCCCGTGTAGGATCTCTCGCTCGGGGCACCCAATGGTTTCCCGGGAAAATTTTTAAAATGTATCAAAGTCCTCGTCGTCTTTGCGTTGCCGATCGTTATCGGCTTGTCAGAAGTGGATAAAAAATTTTTTTAATCAGATTTCCAAAAAAAAACATATTTTTCACCTAGTCCAACCCGTGGCTTCTTCGCAACGTTTTTTTTTTCGCGTTCTCAAAGAAATCATTTATGCGTCACGAGAATGAACGATACGCGGTTATCGGCAACTGATTTATCCTTGTCGAATAGTCCAAGTTCAGTTTTAAGCACGGATCGACGTAACCAACGTCCTCCTATACAAGGATGATCTTTTCATGGAGAAATTGAGTCTCGAGATTTTTCTGCTGGATTCGTCCGATCCGACCCCTTACAGCTTAACAATTTCTTTCTCAAACTTTGCCGGAGGGGCGAGAGAGCTTCCTTAATTCCTCATCGGGTCGAGCCACTCACGTTTCCCGCAATGTTTTCCTAAACGTACGTTTTCACCCTTTGCGCCCCAAACCGAACCAATCGAATTATCGAGGACGACGGTGCATCTGGAAAATGGGGTTAAGGAGAACCGGAAGTAAGAAAAACAGTAAGTCTGCCTTGCACGAATTGAATGCTTGTTTTTTTTTTTTGCTTGTTTTCAAGGTACGTGTATACTGTGTATGTACATGTGTGGTACATAGGTGTACCACACATATATATATATATATGCACAGATGGGAAAATGTTGAGAAAAGTGGTTCCGCGTGCCAGGGGGGAGGGAGGGAGGGGGGGGTGTCCAGTTAAGACACCTCCCTCCCTGCCCAATACTATTTATTTAGGTCGACAGGGCTCAGACCTAAATCGGCTTTGCTTATTGTAATCCTTGCGCGCTGTTGAAAGACCGAAAAAAAAAAGAATATTGTATTTTCGTCAAAGGCCGCCAGAGGCGCTTGGCTCATTCTTTTTTTTTCCACCAACCTCGACCATTCTATCGTTAAACTAGTTTATGATCCAATGGATCACCTACGATTCCACCACCCCATCGTCAACTTCGCGACACCCATTAGGCATTGCCTAATAAACGTTCCGCCCGTGGCTCCTCCCACTGCGCATGACGTCATACGCGGTCGTATGTAAGTCCGGGTGGACTTTGCCGAAGATATTACGCAATTCCACAAATCCACATACGACATCTCCCGGACACTCGGTTTCGTTATTTTCGTTCGGCGAATCGCTGAGAAGATTTTACGACGATCTACAAAAAAAAGTCACTAGGAACTAGGGAATTTTTTTTTTTTCGAGACAGCAGTAAAAAAATTTCTAGAACGGGGGAGGAGGGGGGTGGGGGTACTTGGCTCGACGAACGAAATAAATGGAAATAAATATATCCAAGGACTCGTGTATAGTGCCGAGGGAGGGAGGGCGGGGGAGGGGGGGCGGTTGTAAGGGCGATTCGACTTAAGGGTGGAAAAGGAGGGTTGTTTCGGTGGGCGGATAGGGTCAGTAACGTCACGTCACGCATCACTGGAAACGGACCAGAAGAGTCCGCAGCATCCCTCAGTTCAATATTTCCACCCTCTCTTCATCTTCCTGGGAGCTTCTCACTCCTATACGTCGCGCACCCTTCCCCACGCCCCGTTCACCCTATAGGACCTTTCTCTTACGTGAAATATCTTCCTTCCTTCTCTATCTTCCTCGGCACTTTATCCTTCTCTCTCTCTCTCTCTCTCTCTCACAGTCCTCTCCCTCGCGAGACCTATACGGCACATTGCACCGGTGACATTTTCTCTTGACCGCCGGAGATGTCCAATATCTTTCAATAGAGTGGCCTTTAGACAGCGGTTACGGAGGGTAGTTCCTGTCCGCTATAACGGGTAGTAAAGAATCTCGCACGAGACAAACTGACGAGGGATATATATATTTTTTTTTGAAAAAAAAAAAAAAATTTTTTTTTTGATAATATTTTTTATTTTACTCTTTAAATCAAAAATTAATCAATCCATCGTATAGATTTTAATCCGAGTTCGCGTTGATTGACGAAATTTAAAAATTCTCCAACGCACCACTTTCTCCACCCCTCTGAACTTCTTTCATCAGCCTCCTCCTCCTCTTGCTCCTCTTCCTTCTAGAAGAACCTTGCTCCTTCGTTGGCTCTGCTACTTGACCCAACAGCCGGTTCTTATGATGAATGTGGCAGCTCGTACGGCTACTGCCGACTGTACCTACTTGCACGCGTACTCGTATGTGAAGCTGCTTGACGTATGTGGGAAATCGACAGCTACATGTATACTGGATATAGCAGGTAAGGATTATTAAGGATAAAAATAATAAAGTAGGTAAATGAGAAAATTTTTTTTTTTTTTTTCATTTTTTCAAAATTGCAAACGCGAAATTCAATTGTGTGTCAAGTGCATATTCGACGTGTTTTTCCGAGAACGGATACGGCGAATACTTATACCTACGGTCCTTGTCGAGTCGTAAACCCAGGAACGCGTGGAATGGACTTTTGTTGGGGTTAAAGTGGGTGGGTTTTGGGGAGGGGGAAGGGGGTCCGGGTCCACTTATGCGCGATATCTTGAGTTTTTACGAGGATACTTTCCTCTCGAAAATATTTGGTCTGAAAATATTTTACGGTCTGTTTGTAATGGCAGTGAAAGATCTTCGAATTTTTTTTTTTTTCTTTGTTACTTGGATATTAAAAAAATTTTTTTTGAAAAAAAAAATTTTTTTTTCTATTTATTTTTTTATTATCTCATTGTCTCTTACTTCGACGCGTTTCCATTACGATTTAACGTCGCAGGGAACGAGGCGAATGACAAATTGGATATTCGACGGCGTCTTATCGTGCCAATTGGCAGAATCGAGAAAGAAAGGCGCGTATCCATGTTACGTAGCGTGACCAGTACCAATCGTATTCCAGCGTCTATATGAAAAGATATCGCCGAAACGTATCTGCTGCGTCGACCGAAGTCGCGTCGCTCTCGACAATTGGAAACGAGCGGCGGCTGCGTGCCGAGAAAATACAAACGGGACTTCTGGTGTAACATGAAAATCAGCCCTAGGGAAAGGACGATCCGTCGAACTGGAACGTCTGTATGCTATTAAAAGGAAAAGAAAGATAAATGAATAAAAGAAAGATAAAGGAAAATAAAGCCGAACGACACGCGATATCCCTTAAGCGCTGACGCTTCTAGGCACAATAGATAGATCGATAAAGGTACGTGCACACGAAGACGATACGCACGCAAATGCGATCACAGTCGATAAGTTGACTTGACAGTAGAAACGATTTCCGTTCAATTTTTTTTTTCTTTTTTTCTTTCCTTCAATTAAGTAAATCAGACTCGCAATTAAGAATCAAAATTGAAAAAAAATTTTTTTTTTCCAAATTTTCAAACGTACAAAAATTTCACGCGTCACGGACGTACCTGTGCACGATCGTGTAAAGGGCGTCCCGACGCAATTTTAACCAGCGTACTAACAACCCCCCGTACTATCTCTTCTTTACACAACCCCCCCCGCCCCCCCTGCTTATCCTGCCCCAATCCCCTACGTATGAAGGGTCGCTCGATACAGCAACCAAGTATACAGTTTGGGATACCTGGTTGGATGTATATATATATATATATATATATATACGAAGGTACAGGCACGCACACAAACTTCTATATTCAAGCATTCACGTAACACTCGATGGGGTGATCCTTTTGAATGGCGGACTTAACGAACCCACCCACCCCCGCCCCCTACCCCTTTTGAAACTTTAGAATTTCGGCACGCGGCAGTCTTGACTTCGGTGAGGGACGAAGATAGACGAAGATGGACGAAGGTTCGGTCGGTAGTCTCGCACTTTCGTTCGAGCATCCCCATCGTTTACTTCGCTAACCCTAAAGCGACACCCTTGAAGTCATAAATGAGCCTGTTTAGAGTGACCCCGGTGGGATCTGGGTGTTCCCGGGGTCATGACGAGTGACCTCTCGGGTCGTGTCGGGGTTCAAGGAGGGCTCCCGTGTATCATCCAATGTGCGCGGTCTCGCTTTAAAAACCATCCCTTGCGCGAGGACCAATGGAACTTTGAAAACCACCCCCGCCCCCCACCCCGGGTCTTTCTTTGGTTGAACTTCCCTTTCAAAGGCTCGATAGCAGATTGATTGCTTTTAAAGTCTTGGGATGCGTTTGATCGAAACAAATTGTTTTTTTCGGTGTACTGGATGGCTGCGCCCCTCCTGGAAACCGTGGTAGAATTTTTTTTTTCAAAAAACATAATTTTTTTTATTTTCAATGAAATCGCCATTTTTTTCACAATTAATAATCATCGGTCGACGATTTTCGTTGTTGTTACATGATTAGGGATTTTTGCTAAAAAAAATTTTTATCCGACAACTCGAACAGGGTGTTCGTAATTTTTTTTTTTACACGCGGTATAGACGACGCTGGATTGCGAAATTGATATTGCGTATTTGACAACGCGTCCATTGAATTATCTGTAAATTTCATAAAATAACGATTTTTACGTTTGAGCGATAATCGACAGCGCATAAATTTTAATTGATCGTTTAATGACCGTAAGAATAAAGGAGAGCCGACGTACAGCCCGGTAGCGTTTACACGTATATTAGCATAGACAATTATGATAATTTGTTGCACGTGTGGATATGACTAATTGCCATCGTTTATATAATTAAACATATCATTAATAATAATGACACCGGTATACGCGTGTAATCTCAGAATCTTTTTACTACTTTGATATTTAATTAATCAGATTTCAAGTAATGTACATATATATATATATATATATATCGATCAAATATTGACATGACGTAATGGCTGTATCACGATAAAATAGTCTTTACTCTATCGCGCATGCGCGTACCAGTGTCGCCTCTGCTGGATCTGCGCAGAAGCCTCTCGGTATTTGGTGTGTCCTGCGCATCTAAAAGATTCACCATTCAAACACACCGTGTGCCACGTGCTTACGCATCTCGATGCACAAATTGCCCTTTCACGTGTGTTGCTTCTTGCAGGACAAGCAGACACCGGGAATTCCCTAATGGCAGTTCCCCAAGGCAATTTGCTACGTATATGGGCCAGGAAAGCAGTAACCATGTGTAACTGACCATCCCGTAGATAAACGTTATACGTCGCCAAGGGCTTACTTTTTTCTTTTTTCATAACACTTCCTTTTCTCTCTCATTACTTATTTCTTGTCGGTAGGTCTGCACGGGTAACACCAAAGACAGGCGCCATAACGAAAATAATGAAATTTTGAGGTTATACACGGAAATGATTTTTTTGGATTTTAACGTGAAACTTTAATGTGAAATTGAAGGATTTTGAGAAATCTAGAGAAGTTTTATCTAGGGTGAAAATTTCGTCGCTTAGTGCTGCCATCTGGCGGGAGTCCGACGAGTATGACGTGCACGGAACCTGGAAAAAATGTTCTTCTTACCTTCTTCCATATCGCTGTACCCATTGCTCCCGTACACTGTGGTTTCTCCCTTCTTCTACTTTCCGTCTGTTCTTCTTTTTCTTATACTTTTCGCATTCCTTTTATTTCTCTCTTTCACCTATAGGACAGGCAAGGAAGCCGGGATCGTAAAAGCTGAAGTTAGCCGATGAAAGTACGGATTTTACGATCGAAGTTGCAATCAGTCCAATCTGACAGTAAGTCGAAAATTTTTGTGTCCCTGGGTATACGGTGCGATTGCAACTTAACGTGCGTGATGTACCGGGTGTCTCTGTGTAAAATGCGTGTTTTACAGATGTACGAGTTTAAATGTTAAAATTGGGTAATTAACATTTTTTTTTCCCTCAAATAATTTTTATCGCTAATTTTCAAAGTGGAGAATTTTTTTTTTTTTTTTTCATGGAAACAATTCGAAATTCACTAGTCGCGTTCGTGACTGATAAATATTATCTTTAAACGACCTTTATTTCTTCTCTTCATTGCTTTGCCCTCTTTTAAATTTTAGGTTAGTTTCTCCCCGTTTCCTTAGGTTACACCGTGATTATCGAATACCATGAGACTAATCGGCAACGCTCGGTTCCTTTCGACCGCCGCGTAACCCTTATTAGAAAGTATTACTAATGATTTCGGAACCACACAAATCTCATGAAATATCCTTCCTACTCGTCCATTCGTAATTTGGTCGGCGCCATTACTGGATGCCTCAGAACGATTTCCTTCAAAATCAACTTCCCCGTCGACGATTTACCAAGTCCCGGTGTATAACTGAATTTCCGGCCGATAACGTTTAGTCAATTCGTTTCGGTTTGACGTTTCCGACGACGTCACGCAATCCGCGCCCATCATAAAAAAAACGTAAAATTCCCAATCGTAATAAAAAAAAAAAAGGATTTTTTCAAAATTACCCTCTCCCCCAAAAAATTGCACGTTATTAAAGTAAAAACGAGCATCGCGAGCCACGCTCGACGGTGCCGCCATCTATCGGCCGCGCTACGAAGCTCGCCGTACTTAAACTTTAGGAACGCGCAAGCAGACTGCCTTTTTCCCGATCCACCCGAAGACCCAGGCTGCAGGGACGGAGGCAAAAAAAAAAAACCTAAATGTGAAAGAAAACCAACAGCGTGACGGAATATTCATAAGAACCTGGTTTACAAAACAGTTTACAGTAAATTTGTTTCTTCCTGCCCAGGGCCGTCCGTTCCGTGGGCCAACGCATCGTGACGACACGCCAGTCGGCCGGAGCAAAGCGAGGCGTCCGGGCCGAGCCAGAGACAAGGTGAGGTGTCCACGGTAAAGAAGGAAATAATGAAAGAAAGAAAAGAAAAAAAAAAAATAAAGGAAGGCCCGGAGGCAGACACTCAGGCAGCCAAGAGCGGTGGAACAAGCAGAGCCAAGCGCAGTATCGGGACTTGCGCTTCGAAGCACACGGGACTTAACCGTTTGGAAAATTTTTAAAATATTGACTGCCAACCGAGCCTACGCGTCTTATTATATGAGAGACTCACCCCTGTTATCGCCCTTCGTTTTCACACACCCCACCCACCCACCATCTGAACGTCCCCTCTGGTCCACCAATCGAGCGGAACGACGGATTCATCTCCTCGAGACAATTAAATCTGTTACCATTTATTATATATATATATATATGTATGTGTATATCCATAAAAAAAAATCTCCTAGGACATTTAAACTTTAATATCTTCAAATGGACCACTTTTATCTCCTTTTCCCGTCCCATCGCTGTTACCGCGATTTTCTTTTTATTTCTAATAAATCACGTTTAATTGCCCAATGCGGGCACGATTAAATTTAACGCTATTTCTTGGACACCCGCTAGCGGATGTACATTTTAGTGGGAGGTATCGAAGTGGGGCAAAAAAAAAGAAAATATTCAAAATTCAAATAAATAAATCGTATGTCTATGTTATAAAAAAAAAAAATTTTATTGCGTGACAGAATTTTGTCAAAAAAAATTTTTCAAAAATTTTTTCCTTTTTTTTTTATTAATGACAATTACGTTGAAATATTTTTTTATACAATTCCATATATATATATATAATATCAAATAAACGCCGATCTGTACGACTTACAATCGTCAATGCTGGAATACAAGAAGATTGTGCGTAGGAGTCGGCAATATGGGTTTCGAGCGCAGAGGTTAGGTTATGTACTAATACAATAGAATGGCTTATCCGGGATGACGCGAAAGGTTAAAACCTTATCTGAAATCCATGGAGGCGATATGGGGGGGGGGGATAAGAAATAGTAAAGCAGCAGAAGGGTGAAGAGTGGGGGGAGGGGGATACGACAAGAGGTTAATAATATGAAAAATAATATATTATAATATAATTAAAAGAATCTACCGGGTGTGCCATGATAATAAGATAATCCCTATTGGGATTACCTATTGACCTTATCGTCTATATCGTCCTCCATCTCTGTTTCTTCTAATCCCTTGTCTCTCCCTCTTTGTCCTACCCCCCCCCCCCATCCCCCCCACACCACTAACCTGTCCACCTTTTACTCATCCCACGGTACAATTCCAGGCACGTTTGCGTGCGAGAAAAACTTTGTTGCTTTAACGAGTTTCGGATGGTGGGTATTTATAGAAGCGCACGATTGACCCAGGGAATTATTTTGATACGTTACGTCACTGACTTGATTTTACTTTGGGTTTGTGATTTGTGCCACATTGATTTTTCGTTGCGACTTCCGTGAGAATGATTAAGGTTTCTTGGGCGAAGAAGGTAATTTGAGGTTACAATGAAAATTTGTACGGGCGAACGTCATGGCGGCACGATTTGGACATAGTGAAGGGGAGATTAAGGAAATTTTTGAAATTGGAAATTTAATAGTGAAATAAAAATAAAAGTATTATGTATGGAGAAAATTTAATAATATTACATATTTATTTATTATAATTATTATTGTACGTTGTTTCACGTGCATATGTAATTTTTTAAATATTTTTCTCTTGCAGGTTCGTAAGATGAATTTTTTTTGTTTAAAGATTCGATTAATTATCCGATCGTGCTATTACGTCATATCGATGCTTAGAATTGATTTGTCTTTTTTTTTTGATTTTTTTTTTCTAGGTTGGCATCGAGCGCCAGTGGGTACGACGAGACCTGGTTTGGAAATCTTAACTATCCGAGACACGGGATAAAGGCGAGATTCGATCTACGTAGCTCGTCTACTGTGGTCTTAGTTAATAATTGAACAGACGCTCGCCGATGGCGCCACTGTCGCTTTAGTTTGGGGTTTACCGTGCGCTACTACTCTCTATTCGTCTAAATAATTCATCGGCTCGAACCCAAAAGGTTGCCGAGAATGACGCGTGGGAGCAGCGCCAGTTGGACCTAACCTGTTACATTGAAAACCGATTTGAGCCACGTGGAAATAGAAAATAGGAATATGAAAATGGAAATTGGACAACGAACGAGGAATCGTGCGATCGGTTGACAACGAACGAGCGAACGACGAGGATTTTGAGGAAGACGGAGAGTAAGTCGAACGAAAGTCATTTTGAGGCGAATGTCAGAATTTGGAAATACCTTGGGAGGATTGGCCCCGATTAATATTTCAGTCGGAACGAACTACCCCCGGTTACATTGGGAGGCTTTTTCACGTAAATCAACCGAGAGCGTCGCTGAATTGGAAATATCGTTAAGCATTTGTTGGTTAATTGGAAAAATAAAAAAAAATATTTTAATAGAAAAAAAAATTTTTTTGAACAAGTGCCAAGGGTTGGATTTTCATAAGGGTCGAAATGAAATTTTGTTAATTTTCAAAATTTTTTTTTTTGATTCTTCCGGACTTGGGTAACAGTCACTTTTGTTAGAATCTTTCGGCGCGGAACGCGAACGTGGTCAGTTACTCTCGTAGAGTGTCAAGTCATTCTAGCAAATCATCGATGCTTCATCAATCAGCCATCAGTGATCGAGTGGTTGACTGGACGCGAGGCGCGATACCGTGGAAACCATTTTAATGCCCCCTTAGCATCAATAGCAGATCTGAAGTTGAGTAAGTGAATGAAGTGAGTAAGCGAGTCAGTGACTGATCGTGAGTGACTGAGTGAGCAAACCGACGGCTCGTTATTTATTTAATTAACCCAGTCAGAAAATCACTCGGGTCTCTGAGTATCCGGTGTATCTGCCGTTTACGCGTTACTTGTGGGACTACGTAGATTTCGGATTTTAGGTGAAAAAAAAAATATATTCGCGAAAATATTTTGTAAAATTTTATTATTTTCTCACGTAAAAGTATCGCTGATTTTCTTTTTCTTTTTTTTGTAATCTTATTGCTTAAGAAATTCGAGCGCGAAAAACTTGCGAAAATTGTTGCAATGTTACTTGAAGCGATGGGTTGGTTTATTTTTCTTTTGCGGTAATAACATTCGTGCTCGTAATCACGCACTCTTAAATCTTTACGAACGGGGATAAACCTAACACAGGTATAAATTACGCATGAAAGGTAACAATTGCGCTAAGAGCAAAAACTGTGAGTGCGGAATGTTTCATAGAAGCGGATTGAATGCTCTTTCAGAAATGCTCAGGGTACAAAAATAAATATCGGAACGATCATTTCCATCTGGGGTAATAACAGAATACGAAAGTAGTACAGATATTTAAAAAAGAGACATACAAAATAAAATATCGATTTACAGTTGAATAACATATAAAAATTAAATCCAGATGGCGCAGCAGTCTGCGACATAGAAAATATTCGTTGTTTCTATATTGGAGGATACTTAGTGTCCTCGACTTGTTAAATTCAACTGATAAGAATCTGAAGCCAAAAGTAAATTAAATTGTGTGATAAGATCTCTTGAATTTGAAAAAAAAGAAAAAGAAAAACAATACTCATCATTTTTCTATAAAATCCTCCCACAAAGCTTCCACACTAAACCACATTTTTAATTTTTGTCATTTCCCGTTTTCCAAAATTTCAAATTTTCAAATTTTTCATCATCCCTGGACAGGTTCCCATCTGAACAATGAAAAAAATACAAAAATCCCTCACTAAGTATTCACTATACAATAAATAATTAATAACAAATTCGCGAGGTGGGTCCAACGCAGTGGCGCCACCGTCGCGATCCCGAGACACATAGTAAATCCTTAACACATCATTATCGAACGATTAATCGAACAAGATTAAACCGTCTAACGGAGTGAAGTCAGCGGATAATCCAACCGAGTCCAGAGGCCTTCAACTTGTAAGACTTGCTGGTATTCGGAGTGTTTGGGGTAGGTCGCGGTTGTAATACTTATCGCGCGCTAAAAATAGCAGAAAGCGAAGCGCGCGCAAGTAAACGGGCCGTAATTACGGGGCTGTTTGACCGCGTGCAACTTGAGGCCCTTCTGTATAGGCGGACGCCGTTTACGACGTGAATAAGGCCCCCACGTATTCAACGCGAGCGAGTGCTGCCAACCAGGAAATTTCGCAGTGTTTACAAACGCCACTGACAGTTTGTTGGTACGGGCTGGTGAAATAAGCGCCTACCATTCCAGATGGAGGCCGCTGACTAGGTGAGTAAATTTTCTCATCTCACGGAGTCAGACCTCCTTACACCAGCATCCATTCTCCTGGTTCCATCCTTATTACCATATACGTTCCTCAAAGCTCAAACGACCCATATATTATTATTATTACTTCTAAGAAAAATATTTACCTCTCCCCATAAAACTATTGTTCATAGAAATTTTTACATTGTTCTTTCACCCCACATTATTGTCCGCAGCCGCCTATCGTTTTATTACCTTCTAGCTCTCTTGAGAGCTTGCGCTCTAATCTATCATGATGTATCGTTGCCCCCCTCCTGGTAATATAATTTTATATGACCTCCAAGATTTAAATAGCCCGCCATACGGTCACTGTACAGCTGACTCCGGTGCGTCCCATTGAAATATTACATAAATGCTAATACGTAAGGGAGAAATCTGTCGATCGTTAAAGGGCGTGGATTTAATTTACGATAAATAAAAAAAAAAGAATTATGAAAATTAGGTAAAAAAAAAAAAAAGAGGGCCAGTAAAGATTTCATCCTTGTTTTGGATTTTCAAAATAATTCCTAATCTCGTGAATGACTCAATACAGAAAAAGAAGAGAGAAAACGTGGAGACCGGTTACCTGTGCATACGAGACCACGCTTCTTCGTTCACGTCATTTTTTATCTCGAAGAAATGAATCATCCTGCACGCGATCGTCCAAAGTACCCGGTAGCCAAGCCAAGACACCATCATATTATTTTTACGGCCCCGAAACGTCTGCCAGCATTACCATAATCTCCTGGGGCTCATACCGACGCGCTCTTGACTCGTCGGGACGTCAACGCCCTGAAATACTTGCCGCGACGACGCCTTCACTCCACCCGTGCTCCTCAAATTGAAATGGACTTACGAACTGCAGTCAAAGTGCACGAAAGAAAGGGAATGGAGCCCGATTCAAAATTACCGTACGAGTGAGTTAACCGAAAGAAATTATACCGGTACAATTTTATACGCTTTCCTGCCTAGTCGGAGAGAGAAAAAAAAAGCTACACGGATCATGATGTCGAAACGGAATAAATGAATGTGACGTGGCTGGTCGACTTGTGGCTTCGGGGAAAAAAAAACACGTGAACGTCATAAAAATCATACATATATGTCATAAGCACGGGAGTTTCTTTATGCACTGAATAAACGCACGTTAATCTTTTCACAGGTCCGACCGCCGTCGAAATGGCGTAGAATTCCTGGTAAATCGATTGGTATATAAATGGCGTCACTGACCGAAAAAAATATACTTAATATATACGTATACTCCCGCAACAGCATTTGGGAACTGAAGAAACCACAGAGAAATTGTCTCTCGTAAAAATATTATTTACGCTCTAACCAGCGAGCGAGAGGAAGACCCCCGTGAATCTTTATGTCGACACGGCACTGCGAACCGTTGGCTTATTTTGTCGTCCGCCGGCGGCGCTCCAGTCGCCACTGTCGCAAGACGCCTGTCATGGCCGCCCGAACTCCCAACTGTCGCTGGCTCGCGGCCCTAATGCTCCGCAGATGCGTGCATTTTCAATACAAACCCATCGACTTGTAGCTCTTCTTCCTTCTCTTTGTTCTTCTTTTCGTGAACTGCCTGTCGCTAAGTTTTATTTGGTCCGCGGTGTGTTTGACTCGTCGTAAAAACGACGCCTCGTCCATTCCCAATGTGCTTTTATGCGCCTTTATGCCAGCAACCGTAAGCCTGCAGTTACGTACGTGGATAAAGACTCTGCTTCGTAAAAAGGTAAGAAGGCAAAAGAACGCTTTGACCCGTAGTTATATTCGAAAAATATTTTCAAAATTTTAACATATATCGTTTGACGACAAAAGGAAGCAAGCTTGTCATAGGCAAGCAGGGCACTGAGTTTTTTTTCGAATTCTTACCTAGACACTGTGACGCTTTTACTTTTAATTTCTTCCCTTCTTCTCTCCGATTCCCACGTCTTTCTTTTTGACAGACATCGGTGTCCTCGTTCTATCGCGTCGTCGTCGTCATATCGAAGCCGTCGGTTTTATGATCCGACAAGCTGACTTCGCTCGGCAATATAAAAACGTGTCGACCGACTCGCAGCGAAAAGTGTATAGAAGGACGTAAAGAAGAGAGAAAAAAAAAGAAAGAAAGCAAAATGAAAAGGAAAGAAAGCAAAATGACGCAAAAGTGGAAACACGCCATACGTTGTCGACGCTTCGCTTATGACGGTAGCACGTTGCACCGTTAGAATACGTGGAAGGCCTATCCCGTCCCATCCACGAAAACTAAGCTGCCGAGAAGCATATACATATACAGGGTGTCTCCGTAAAGAGAAATCGTGCACACGCGATAACAAAGCCAAACCTTAAACGATCATTTCGATTCGCTCCAGCATATCAGCTGATCGATGAATTTGCATTATAAAAAATGACCTAACGACAGCAACGACACGAAATCGGTCATGGAGTCGGACCGACGTACGTAAGAATCGTCATTTAAAAATAATTTTCAAAAATCCATTCCCTCTGTATACTTTTTTTTTTTTTTACAGCACCAAATACCGATGGGGTTCAGCCTTGCGTTCCAGAGATAGGCAGAGCAGGCACGAATAACGATAACCGTGTTAACCGAACCAATAGACATTTCCCGACGCTTAGCGTCGTTTCCCGCGAGGCGTCGCACTACTTTAACCCGAATTGATTTATGCGCTATAAAAATCCCGGCGCGTAATAATGGCGCAGATTAGACCGTTCGTGTCGTCGGCAGTTAAAAAATACATCATCCAAGGCCCAAACTGGCTTAGGGAAGCGCACGAACGTAAAAGTCCTCGGGATTATAAAGGCGCATGAGCGATCCTCACCCAGTCCTCCCCCATCGGCATCGCCTGGCCCCCCCCCATATCCAGCCCCCCCTGCCCCCTCCCTAAGCTATAAAATGCAGATAAAGGACGCCCGTGTTTAGGGAGCAATAGCTCGCACGTTATACTTCCAATTCTAAAACGCGCCACGTCTTCGGGGGGGGGCGGGCGACCCACTTAGAGAGACGCCCCTGGGAAAGAGCTTTACGGTGAAATGTGCTCTCGACAATAAAGCATCCCCCGGGTCTCACGCATCCCCTTTACCGTAACCCGTCGTCTCCTTCTCCTCCCCAGGGGTTCTTAAACGGAAAAGAAGATCCGGCAACTTCGACGTCGACGCCATCATCATTGACTGCCGTATGAAACGTCACGTGATCCAGCTTCCACTTCGGATGATAAACAGGGATGAACCCACCCTCCCCCCTTCCTTACCAGCTCCTGCCGAAAACAAAGGGACGCTGTGATAAGGGTTTAACTGACCCGGCACATGGGACTTCGATAACCAAAATGCATTTTTGACCCACTTCCGGTTTCGAGGTTGTCGCTGAGCGATGTCTGGCTCAAAAATTGATGAGCTCAGATTTTGGGTAAATCTGGGGACTATGACTTGTGAGATAAGAGGGACGACTTGGGGGGGGGGGAGAAGAAGAGATTCTATGGGGTGAAAAAAAAGTTTCTAAGAGGGTTGATGCTCGTATCGAAGGGTGCGTGTAAAGTTGGTAGAAATTTTTGTTTCTGTATATATATATATATATATTTTCAGGTGCAATATTCTCGAATCACCGTGTATGTATAATATATATATATATATATATATATATATATATATATGTATATGCTTGTCTGTCCCTTTGAACTTTTATCGCTGCGCCAGCTCGCATAATTTATTTTTTTATTTCTGTTACACGTGTCCTTTGATTTTAACGTCTCGGGCGTCGCGGCGCCCGGCACTTCGTCCGATACCGTCGATACGTTAAGCGTTTTTATTTTCGTCGGTAAGAAGTAAGAAGAAGGAAGAAAAAAAAAGAAAAGTATGTCACTGCCGGGTCTCGCCTCACTTTATTGCTTCTTCTGCGGTGCTCTTAAAAGTTATACCGGGTGCTCGAAGCGAGGTGACCCAAACCGCATTTTCAAAGTTCGCGTCCGGTCGTCGCGTGTGGTTGGTAGAAGAAAAAAGAAAAGAAAAATAATGATAATAATTTTTATTGGACAATCGTAGGACTTTTTACAGCCTCTCGAAATGTCGCACAATTAAATATTTTTTTTTTTTTTTTTAACGGGAATTTTGGCGGGGGCGGTAGGACCGCATATATTTAACGCCCGACCAAATCTTACACGCGCTCGTAAATAAGAACCGTGGGCCTTACAGCGCCGCGGCGCAACGCGTCGCGTCTCGTTAATTTTCGCGACTCCCCACCCCGCCGCTTAGCCGCGAACGACGTTGTGTGCGCGCGCAGAAAATTGCAAACCTTTAAAAATAATTGGAACTCGTTTAACTACCTCGGGGATCCAGAACGTGTAGGTACGATCACGCGCGTGTACTTATCCGAACAAACTTTATGAATATTAATGCTCATTTTCGTGACTTACGGGCGCGCCTGAGCGATGCTTCATTATTTTCACGGCAATATCTCGCAGTCGCAGCGAACGTTGAGGCGTCAGAGGTTTGCGAGGTTAAGGGGCGTCGGATGAGGTATAAAGGCAGGAACCAAAAAAAGAAGAGAAAAAAAAAACGTAGCTTGGATGGAAAAAGAATCACCCGTTACATATGTCCTTAATAATTGCCCCTTATGCCCGAGGACAACGAACCCGCAGGTTTATTTCGATATTGCGTACGCGCGATTGGTATCGATTGGAGGAAAAAAAAGTGTGACGTCACAAATTTTCAAATTACACCTCAAAGATATTTCGATATTTCGTACGCGCGATTGGTATCGATTGGAAAAAAAAAGTGTGACGTCACAAATTTTCAAATTACACCTCAAAGATATTTCGATATTTCGTACGCGCGATTGGTATC
>JARQSV010000444.1:194828-207190 GCA_030142285.1 Calameuta idolon | reverse complement strand
CAAAGCCGAGAATAAGCAAGGCGGATCTCCAGTGGTACGAAAATATAAAGATACCTTGAAACTTTTCTTTTCTTTATGGGTAAAAGGTGAGGGCCTCCCTTTAAATATATTTTTCCCATTGGAAATCGCATCGGCGTCGGTCTAAATCATTCGACGTCGCGGCGATGCCGGCGTCCGATCGAAAAACAAACGTTTGTCTTCATTTTATTGTCGAGAGAGGGAATTTCAATTTCGATTTCCGGGTAGATCACAAGATATCGGAAGCCACGGAGAAGGAGCTTCTGGCTTTTGGATATTTGGAGTCGTATTTTTTTTTTTTTTTTTTTTTTCTTGGACCTTTGGCCACAGATTTCGGGTTTGGGGCTCATCCGCGTCGGGTTATATGGGAAGTAAGGGAGGTTAGAAACCCGTGGCGATAACGTTATCGCTAGTGTACCGTAACGCGACTGTCGAAACGGGAATTCATTTCGATTTTTGCCACACAAGCATTTACACTGACGGACGTCAATTTCTATTTTTTTTTTTTTTACTACACAATTTTATTTATCCCCCGATCTATAGAAATACGTCATACGTATGTATATTCAATTCTATGCGAATATCCAAAATTTACATAAATACCGTATTACGGGGAGATGAAAAATCAAAAATAATTTGTATACCTCAATTTTTTTGACATTTCAATATTGCACACAAAATATATAATATGTACGTCTGACGGATAAATCAATTCAAGGGAATCCGACGTACGATACGGATACGAATTATATTCATCCAGAGGATCCCAGTAACGAATTTTTGATTTGACAAAAAAAGAAAAAAAGAAAAAAGGAATAGGGATTTAAAATGAAAAAATTTTTTGCTTCGATTTTCTTTTATTTTTTTTTCAAATCATTCTCAAATCTATTGTGAGATTTAGATCAAGGTCGTTTTATCGGGATCTGACTGGATGATAAAGGGTAGGGGGGTGGGTTATTACGTTTATATTATATTAATGATTTTTTTGCAAAATTAATCGACCCCCGAAACAACCCCTCGTTCGAAAGCTTAAATCACGGACCTGACACCCGCAGAGTGTAATTGTAACGTTAAACCCTCGGAGTATAAAACTGTCATAATTCAAACGAGCCCAACCGGCAGCAGGAAGTCAGTTCTCTCTCTTTTTTTTTTCTCTTAAATTTTTTTTTTCATCCGACTTTGAATCCTCCTCGCTATCTTTTCAACCGTCCTTTCCTCTCACTTCGTTCACGATCTCTTCCTTATTCCCACGTTTCATTTCGAATCGAATGGAATTTTTTTTTTTTTTTTTTTTAATTCGCGTCATGAATACCAAATTTTCATTGAACGAACAAAATTTGACTTTTACACTGTGCTCGTCTTTCGAGGATGCCCGAGTATTATTATTATTATTATTATTTTTTTGAATTTTCAAGATCAACGAAAAGTTGAAAAATTTTTCGAAAAACATTTTTTCGAATAAAGATCAACCCGGTAGACAACCGTGACGCAATGCAAAGAAAGCAGGAAAGCCAAAGAGAGAGAAAAAGAAAAAATAATAAAAGCCTCTGCGAGCAACCCGGCATTTCGGAATTCCGGGTGCGTCGGACCAGCAGGAAATATCGGGCAAAACTTCTGTATCTGTTTTTGACGTATTTACAAGATTCTGCCCTCCCACCGACGCTCCCTCGAAAAAGCGTCGGGAACGACGCGCCAGCGGCGTCCGCCGTCGCATCCGCCATTCTGCCAGCGACAAAAGTAGAGATTTCTTGCGACGCGGTGCATTCAATTGGAAGCACTCGTTGAATGGGGAATTCTGTCATCGGCAGATGATCCATTGAAACGAATCTGGCACCGTTCTATTATTATTGCTATTATTATCCCGTATCATTATCATCATTATCATTATGATTATCATTATGATTATCATTAAAGAGCCGGACGTGCCAACAATGATCTTCGAAAAAAAAAAAAATTACTTTGAAAAAAATTTTTTTTTCATTTCTACTTTCTTTTTTTTTTTTTTGACAAAAAGTCTTAATCTTATTATTATTTTTCTATTTTATTAGTTTCTCTTAACGATAAACCCAATTAGCGCGATATAATATTTTCGACGATATACGATCCCAATATGGATACCCAAACGGGCAATATTCCAAGAACGTTAAATCTTAACGATCACCCGTTATAACCCAGTGGCACGAGTAATGACGATTATTTGTCGCAAATAACGACGATATAAGACGGATTAAGACGTCGTACCAGTTGGCCGAGGATGTTCGCCGAATACAAAGAGAGAGTCGCGCACTCAGGGGCGACTCCGAGAGAAATTCTTTTATAGACAGTTAACGTCCGCGACAAAGAGGGGACGAAAACCGAGAAACAAATGACAGTTGGAAAAGTTTCACTCCGGACGTCGCGAGTTCCAGTCTCTGATTTCGTCATTAATTTGTGGCAGGAGATCAATACTAATGCCTTTATTTTTTGCAGCATCCACGAGGAGAGACGGATAAAGAAAAGATAAAAAAAAGAGAGAGAGAGGCAAGCAAGACGTTACGACATTTTGTCATTTCCCTGTAATATCCCCGTTGTCTCGGTCACTGACTCAAAAACAAATGCGAATTTCATGTTTCGTCGATTGAAAATTTTTTTGAAAAAAAAAAAAAAAATTTTTTTGCGTCAAACGATTATTTATTGAAAAAAAAAATAAGAAAATTTTTTTTCTCAATCCACATTTTTTTTTTTTCACACCCCCACGTCACGATGTTCAAATCGCCTCCCCGTGTACCCGACAAGAATCTACTCGGCATTCGAGGGAAACTAGGCGAGCAACGTTGCCGTCAATTAAAATTCTCTCCGATTGAATTCACCTTTACGCTTCCGGCGTGAAACGTCCACCTCCCCTTCGTCGCCCTTCTACCCCAGAACCTACAGTCCCACGGCGTTTCTTCCTTTTGGTAGCGCGAGAGAGGGGGAATTTGCATCACAAATGCGCTAATGTCGTCGTCGTCGTCGGCGTCTCTGGTCCCCATCGCAATACGCGACAACCATGCCTACCGGGACAAGATTAATGAAAAGCCTTGGAATTGGGAAGAAATACGGGGTACCGAAAAAGAAATACCATCCTGGGCGTTATAGGGTGGGTGGGTGGGGGGGTGGAAGGAGAGCTAAGGGGTACAGTATATATATATATATATGTATATAAAGAAAAGGGGAGGTACGGCTGTAAAAGGAAGAAGAAAAAAAAGAAAAGGCCAACGACAATTTCGAAATCGGTACGGTCGTACCGGTTTTTAGGGAGCGATTGGAAAAAATTCAAATGAAATGCAAACGAGGACGAAGAATTAAATATCTCGGTCGAGAAGTCTCGGGAGAGATAGCCAACACCCTTTTAGCAATATATATATATATATATAGACACACACACACACATATACAGGGGTTGCTTGAAGTTTGTGGACGGAGCCTAAGAGTTGTAGGAGTCGCAAGAGCGGTAGGTCTGTCACGCTGAGAATTAGTTCAGGATTAACTGGTGGGGCTTCAAGGTGATTATTGGAGCTTTGCCAGTTGGAAGACGATAACACCCTGTTAATCAGTCCACCCCCGTTTTCGCAACCCCCGTTTCAAGAGAACTCGAAGTGGCTGCACTGCATTTTAGGCTTAGGCAATGCCAGGTAATAATCTCAACCCTTGATCAGATATTACGTAAATCTGTTCGGGGTTTGCTCTTCCGAATTCGAAAAAGGTTATTTATATTCTCGTATCCTAACCCTGCGTCGATAACGATTCGAGTGGGTGAAATTTGAGAAAATAACTGTGTTGGAAAATAATATCAATTTTTTTTTTTTGATAACGTTCATTTTAGGGAGTTTAGGGAAAAATTATTTTTTTTTCATTTATATTTTTTTTTTTATCACGTTTCACTGCACGGCGATTAGGGATCGAAGTTATTATTTTTTTTTATCTTTTCCACCCAGTTATTTTGGCTTTTCGAGGTTGAGCAGTTTTATCGTGTCGTTTGTCGGGTGTTACTTTTTTTTTTTTTTTCTTTTTTTCGTAAATACTCGTACGTCAAAGTAGAGTACTTTTATTATGCCCATTGATATCAATATAAGGAACGATTGACCGGCTGTAGAATTTCGCACGCCTCTCTGACGACATCAAAGAAGAACTTTTCCATAAAATACCTGAATTCGCATCGGGCAAGCGGCGAAAGTCAAAGAAAAAGAAAAAGATAAGTGATTCGAGTAAAACAGTAAATATACATTTTTGCATTGATCGAATATCGAAATTGTTAACGAATCATCGAGAGAAAAGAAAAATTCACGAATTTTCTACTCTCTTCCAATTTCTTTTAATATCTACAAGGGAGCAACGAATCATTAAAGAAAAATTTTATCAATGTTATCAAATACGCTTACAGCGTTCGGCGTTCGATTTATAACAGTGGAAAGCTGTAAGAAAAAAAAAAAAAAAAAAAAAAGTTTCCAAATAAAATTTTCCGAAAATACACGATAAAATTTCGAGAGAGTCAAGTAAACGAAAGTCAATGTAATGAAACGCGTATAGAAAGTGCCTATCGATCTTAAGTGAATGCGTAGACGTCTGTTACCCCCTTGTCGGAGGGGGGGAAAGGGGGGGAGGAGGAGGGGGACCAAAAAAAAGGAGAAAGTAGCAATACCCCAGGAAAAGGCAGCCGCGCAATATTCCAGAGTGGCAGTAAATCGCAGTTCGGGCCGTTTAAAGAAAAGAAAGAAAAAAAGAAGAAGAAAGAAGAAAGGCCGCAGGTTAAGCGGCCATAGAATTGCGAGCTGGCACCTTTGCCACATGTGACAAACAAAGCGATACGCTGCTAATAAAGTTAACCCCTGTCGACCGCGTAACGCATTGAAACACCATACAAACATTTCACCCCAATCCCATTGGGAGAATTGATATCACGAATTGGATTGAAGAAATATCGCTACAATGCGTCCATTAAGACTTAAAGGTACGAGGATCGTCAATCAGTCGAATAAACGATAAGTTCGAGCAAGGGCAGAAAAATGAAGGAAAAAAAAAATAGTGGAGTAAAAAAAAAATTTTTTTTGAACATAAAAAAATTCGAAAACTGACGAAGCAAAAATTAAATTTTCTTGACGATGATGTTGAGGAGGTTCAATGTAATAAAAAAGAAAAAAAAGAAATAGTGCGTAAATTTTGAAAACGGAAAATATAAATCGCTACGACGCGGACAGGAAGTCGAGTCTGGGGACCGTAAAGAATAACGAGTAGTTTCCTGGACTGGGTTGTTGCAGATCTACGTACCGGGTGTCCTTGGAATTCGGCAAAGAACAGAAATGAAAACCGCGTAAGGGTCGACTTCCGGTTTAGCCGAGAGGGACTGGGTGAAAAAAAAAAAAAAAAAAATCCGAATTACCAAACAGAAAGTGTCCCGAAGTTTCGCAAGACGATCGGAGCGAATCGATACAAGCAGGTCGCAGATGAACGTGAAGGGAGTCGATAGAAAAGAGAAAAAAAAAAATTTCCAAAAAAAAGCCATTTCCCTGGCATCATTTAGAAATTTTGGAAAAAAAATCCCTTTCCCGAAAAAACCATCTTTGAAATTAGGGTAGCTGTTAAAATTTTCTTTACCTTCGATAGCCTCGAGCTCGACGTTCTCATTTTCTCTCGATGACCTGGACCGGCTCCTGAGGGATGACAATAGGGTCAAACCAAGAGTCCCGAAGGCGGGGGGGTTGCAAGTATACCAAGCGAAGACCGGAAGTACCGGAAGGAACAGACCGGAAACGTTTCCCAAGTAAACACGTAACTTCTCGCTGCACGATATCGTGACCGAAAAATTGCCGGTGCCGCCATCTTTGTTATCTATTGATTGCACGGTGCTAAAACTCTCCCTCGAAATCTCGCCGGAAGTGCAGCCGGAGTAAAATAAGGTGCCCACCCTTGGTCGAATCGAAATTAAGGGGGACGGCCCATTCCAGTAAGTCTCCCGGCGGCGAGCAAGCTCAGTTTATAGCGGTGACCTCCTCCCTTCCCCCCGAGAGGTCATCAAGGATGGTGACATTTCTTCAGGGCTTTTCGAAATTCCGCCTCCGTCCTTAACCACCCTGTTACTTTGCTTTCGGGATCCTTATCCTTATCACGCGAGAAAGTACCATTTCGAAGACCGATCCAAGATTCGAGTGTTCGATCTGCTTAAGAGTTCAAGAGGTCAATCGCTGCATGAGAATTTCATGATAACCCAACCGATACACCGAATATATAATGTTACAAATTGGAATTCGATCTCTGTTTATCATCGTCGCGTCTTTCTTGGAAATTCTCACACCGTTCGGAAGAACGATTCCTTATCGGTCTTATCAGTTGGTATTTCTGAAAATTCAATAAAGTTTTCGGGATAGAAAAAAGAAAAAAAAAAATTCGTCGATCCAATTAATTTAATTCGAACTTTAGGTTTAATTATTAGAAATTTTCTTTTTGATCTTCGCTCGTAAATTAATAAGTTTTTTTCTTTTTTTAATCCATCTTATCACTCGAATACTAATTTATATCCGTGATACGATAATTTTCGCTTTAATCTTCGTCTATGAATTAATAAATTTTTTTTTTCTTAAATTCCTCTTATCACTAAAATACAAATTTATATTCGTGATACTGATTACGTAAATACGGCCGTCACATACGGAATCGGTCGTATCTTCCTTCCAAGAATCTCGCGTTTCCACGAGGTTAATATACGATCAAATAACAGAGCAAAGATTAGAAGCAGCTTTCGTGATTGACATTTCTGGTCCAGACATCTGGCGTGGATGCGCCTAGTCAGCCACTTTATTGCGTACGCGGTATTCACGTATGCTGGATATTGAAATTAATTATACTGGGAAGCGGTAATCAATTCGCGATATAATTAGAAATTAATTGGCAAAATTATGCCGCTTTAATTATTCAACGTTAATCAGGAACGTTATTATTATTATTCACTACAAATTATCCCGGGACCCTGATCAGTCTGAGGTTGCGCACGCAGGACCAGGTCGTGGACGAATATATCTTATCAGGACCAATTGCGTCATCGACTCCACTTATCAATCACCCGAATACGTCACGAGGGTCCTTATCTACTTATCAGTTCATAGTCCTAGCCACAGGTGAGTGGTGAGATCCAGGTGACTCTTTAACCTAGCGACTCGTACCAAGTTGGCCCCCCCATCACCATATGCAAAGATCACTCAAGACTGTTGCCAAGAAAAAAATTCGCAGACTCTAATTTGCACGTGCGAAAATCCAAAATTCATTTTACGTACTTCAATTTCTCCTTTCTCCCTCTCGTCCGATTACTTTCACTCCTGCAAGTTCCCGTGTGACGTCTATGACGATACTCGGGTTAGGTTAGCCGATCCAAACGTCATCGAACCGACTACACGTGTCTCATTATTTAGCCCTAACGACGATCGCAATGCCGAGTTCGGGCGACCGAGGAAGCACTGAAGAAAAAAAAAGAAGACAAAAAATCCCTAAAATAAAGTAAAAAAAAAATTCCCTAAAAAAATCATCCCCCCCCCCCCCCCCCCGATAGCCAGACTGATAAAAAATAATTATTCAGCAATTACGACAGTCCTTGATAATTTTATTTTTAAAACACACACCCCTCCACCCTCCCTGAATTACACGTCGTACCGATATCATCCCCTGCGTCCCTGAACTAGTGTTTACACAAAAAGCAGCACAGACAGAATGGCCGAATAAATTTGATCCGCGGCATAAAAGGCGAACGAAGCACGTGTTTACTCAGGGCTGCGTCTACGTATAAATAATTTTTTTTTCTCCTCTCTCTCTCTCTCTCTTTTTACGTAATCAAATACATACATAAAGTAGTAAGAGCGATAGGTAGTCAGACCGGAGTATAAAGGCAGAAGGATAAAGCGAGAGGGAAAAATGAAAATGGAGGCCAATTTTACGGTATCGCTTCGTACGTAACATGTAAAAACGGATGTTAAATTGATCCTTCGTCTCTCTTCTTTTTCCCATCTGTCTCTCTCTCTCTCTCTCTCTCTTACTCGCTCTACTTAACCACCCTTTTACTCCCTCTCTCTTCGGCACTCACTCTTTCCATCTCTCTCACCCTCTCTACAGCATGGGTTCCTCCTATCGAGAAGTACATAATCCTGGAGGCCTAATAACATATTCCTCTAGGGACTCCGAGAGAGCAGGTAGAGTATGTATCTGTATTGTATGTGTGCGTGTGTATATATATATATATATGCTACACGTACATAGACGTCGGGACGCCTTGTCCACCCTCGTCTCACCCTCTACCACGCAGTTTCTACCCCTCCGATCCAATTCCATCTATCCATAGGGGATGCGAAAGGCAAAGTCAGGGACGTAACTTGAGAAACTTGGTATCTGTAAAGGGTCGAGGGAGTGAGAGTGGAGGGGTAGGGGGGGGTTGTTTTAGGAAAAATTAAAAATAATTATACAATATAGGGGTGGATAAATTATTTTTGGTACGGTGGGTCATATTTTTTTTTTTTAATGGAAAAATTTTATTATTTTTTGTGTCCTCCATCATCACTTTATATTTCGAGGATGTTTTTTTTTTTTTTGGAATTTTTAATAAAATTTGAAATTTTTCTCATTCACTGGGAACGGATATTTATTTGTATAATTTTTTATATCGTGGGAAAATTCTTTGAGTGGTTTTTACGCCGCTGTCGATATTTTCCACTTGTTTTTCGGCTGTTTTCGACATTTTTTCGAATGTCACGTGACTCTTATTTTGTCAATTAATAATAGTTATCAAGCGGTCAGAAATGCACTTCCGGTGTGTCGTTTCAATTAATTGGAAATGGCCGACCAGGAATTCATCAGTAACGTATAATTGTTGAAATCAGTCAAATTGACGAGATAGAAAAATAATCGAAATTTTGGTACACAAGTTTGAGTTTCTTTCGGGAAAATTGTATTATTTGGAAAATTAGGAAAAAAAATTCTTTTTTTTTTTGACTATTTCGTCGCGGGGCGACGTTCGGTGTATGTACGTCACTGACATACGAGGGTTCAAAGAGACTACCACTACTACCCTTACTGGCAACTCCGCGCTGAGAGGTCGATTTTATTTCCCGATATCCTCGAAAACTGTTTCGCGTTACTTCTACGGTCGGGGGAGAAATACCGAAGTGGCGATGGCCGAAAATGAGAAAATAAATGAGCGCGAGATATTTCACGAGATATACGAAAATTATCTGAGACATCATATATATATATATATATATATATATATATATATATGGAATCGATAATTAAAAGCTTAACGTAACTTTTATTCCAATAAAAAATTTATCACTCGAAAATCGCGAGCGTCTTTGAAACATTTTTATTAAATTCAAAAAACCGGAAGTCAATTTTTGATTGTCGTAAATAATTTTTTTTTACCCCCCTTTACTCAAATTTTATTTCATTCCCGTAAAAAAAGAACGTGCTTGGGTGTACTCTTATCAGTTATCACGACTGACAGCGATGACGTTTCAACTTTTTGTTTTTTTTTTATCACCGCAAACAACCCTTTGTAATGCCTTTCGTCACATTAAAATTGACAAAACAGGTAAATTCAAATTTGCTCACTTGATCGCGTAAGCAAAGGCTTTCAGTGTTATCGCGTTTAAAAATGCTTATCTATAGGCACTGGCAGTCGTAATTGCATTGTAGAATTTTGGGAATGAAAAAAAATATGATAAAATAATTTTTGAAAAATCAATTAAATGATTTTCAGTTGTACACTCGGCGAATCTAAGTGATCAACTGTATTGTCTGTATCACTTAAAAAAAAAAGAAAAAAGAACCAATTATCGTACGTTTTATTGAAAAATAATTTTTTTGGAATAAAAAATTTTTTTCTCTCTCAACAGCCTCGAGTAACTCAATATTTCGGAATCCGCGACGCCATTTGAGTTTTAGGGATGCTACTAATAAATCAGACTATCGGTTAATTTGGTTATGCATCCCCTTTCCTGCTACCAGTAGGGCGACCCCCGGTCCCACCCATTCGCCTCAGAGCGGATTGAAATTCGATTCTCGTGTTGCCGCGTTAGCATTTTAATGAATTTCATTTAGAAAGTCAAACTTCGTGCCACTCGAAGGAAAAAGTTGCGGGTCCGCTGATACAGCAAATGCTTACAGACATAATTTTTTCCCCAAAAAAAAAGAAAAAAAATTTTTTTTTGAAATTTCTAAAATTTTTTGGGATTTCAAAAAAAAACACTCAACAAGTAAATTCCTCTTTTCAACGTCAAAAATCGCGAGAATCCACGCGTAAGACGAGGGTAAAAAAAATATATTTGAATACAGCCAAGGGGTGGATATTGTAAAAAAAAAATCAGTAAGCATGTAAATTTTAACATATAGGCTGACACGCAGTAATGCGTTGCATATATATATGAAGACGGGGTGGTATTACGATAAATTATTAAGGGCGGGTTCCGCACCCCTATGTGCCACCCACACACCCCACGGCTGCAATATTCAGGCCCTCGACAACCCGGCATTCCATTCAGCGCAGCTTTATTATATCTATGTATATGCGTTTTCACGAGATATTTCCTCACTACCCTTAAAAGTGGTTCCTGTCACGCAACCAAAATCTCGTTGATTTTTTTTATTTGTTAATTTTTTTTTTTTTTTTTTTTTTTAGTATCAAAGAAAGTCGAGGATCGAACAGTCCAAAAATTGTATACGAAATTGTCTTTTCGTATTATTTATTTCTATGTGGTATTTTTTTTCTCTCTCTCTCTCTCTCACACTTTCTCTCGATTTTCTAATCGCGCTCCGTCGCTCTCACATCGCCATCCCTTATTCCAGCCCTTCTGTCTTATTATAATTCCTTCGTGAGAAATGATCGTTTTCTTAACGCACCACGCAATTCCGGCGGCTTCGAGGCGAAATATTAATATCGTTTTATCACGACACCGTGTATATATACTTATCGGGTTGTTTGTACTTTTTGAGCAAGAAGTAAATATAATAATAATAAACTGGAGCGATAGAATCGTCGGGATTATCGATCAATAACAGGTCGGATTGAAGTTCGATCGAAGTTGGATTAAAAAATTTGTAGGTTAAAATATATTTAGCGAAATTACATATAACGGGTGTGCCGATATCACACGTCGCACTATCGCGATAATTTATGCCTATGACAAGAACAGCGCTGTCACGTGTGTCCGTTTTTTTTTTTTCTTCACAGTAATTTAATTTGCCAACAATTTTTCGATATAATCAAATTCAAAAATTATACTCTACATGAAACTTTCGCTATCTTGATTATCGTCTGTACTCAGCTTCGCATAAACTTTGATAATCGACTGTAGATTAATATCGCGTGTTCCTTCAGTACGTTATTTCACGAAAACACTGTAAATACATTTTTACATGGGTAAATTAAAAGTGGGAGATCAAAAAAAAAAGGAAAAAAAAAACATTCGATCCACACTCTCTGATTTTTCCGTGAGAAAATTTTTTTAATTAACAATTATTAAGAAAAAAAAACCACCCTTAAATGAAAAAAAAAAAAATCTCAAGACCTTTTCAAAAACATCCCTTTTAGTACGATATCGAAAATATCTCAAAAAAAAACGCCCCCTTTAATACATAAAAAAAAAAAATTTAATTCCCTCCTCGCAATGATCGTCGAGAAAAATCATGTAATCCGAATGAGGCCAGCGAGTCATTAAATAATCACGGGGAATCCCCGAACGCAGTAAATCCAGTAAAGAAGTCAAGTAAATATTTAATCGTCCCCGGGGAAAATTCCAATTCCAGCAATGTCCACCGTTCGCGGTGGCAGCACAGTCGGCTACCAGATCCCCATTCCACTTAAACCCTTATACCACCCAGGAAAGTTCGAGCAAGCCCAGCAGCACGAAACCCGCTCGTACCTACATTTCCCTCTAGACTTTCTCCATCCATTTCTTCAGCCTATCCTCCTTACTTTCTTTCAGGCTTTCGCTTCCTCCTCCACCTGTTTCCTCCCCCCTCCCACCTAGATTCCAGCAACACACCACTTACACTGGATAATCGCTGCCAGGTTCGACGTCATAAAAAGCAAACGGTCCTTTCCTTTTCTTTTCATCCCCTACGGCCAGTCGGCCGACCAAGAGAACCAAAGAGCATAGGCAGTGTTGCCTTTTCTTCTTGAAGAAAAAAAAAAAGTCAGGGAGGGGGATGAAAAAAAAAATTTCGCCAATCGCTACACCAATGGCCGACAGTGATTCTGGAGCGAGAAAGCCGAAAGTCCTTGTTAATGGTAACGGCCAGGGGGGGGGGGGGGGAGGGTCGTATTTTTTTTTTTCCAAATACCTCTCAGT
>JARQSV010000444.1:130650-155677 GCA_030142285.1 Calameuta idolon | reverse complement strand
CACTCGATTTCTTTTACGACTTTTCTTACGTCCACTCCTTTACTTTCATCAGTCTGAGTGACTCCCTTTTAATTCATACCATTCCCTGGACCTATGGGGGACGACATGTTTTTTTTTTTTTGTAAAAAAAAAAAGATAAATAAGATTAGTCAAGAAAAAACTTTTTATACATTAATTTCGTATTTACTTTTTTGACACTCACGAATATCACTCATTACTTTCGTCGTGTCGATAAATGTATTTTTCATTTTTCACGTGGGCAAATTTTTACATATAATAATATGGATACAAATATATGTATATTTTTCTTTGTCTTTCATCCTCTCTTTTGTAATTCGTCAAGCTGTCACGTTTCCCCACCGTTTGATAACCCCCACATCCGATTTGATACCTTCTTCTTCGATCCGGCATTTCGATGCAAGATTATAAGACACACGGTATAGATTATACAAATTTCAGATATATATAGGTATATATAACCAGCAGGAAAGAGAGAGGAACGAGAAAATTCAAAGTAACCATGAAAAACGAGGAACGAAGGAGTGACGGAAGATCGGTACGACCCGTAAAATGTCTAATCTAACGTGTTCGTTACCCAAAAATAAATTTAATTCGATCGCCCAATTTCCGACGTCTTCCGAAAACAAATTAATCCGACGAGCCCGAACAAATGAAACGATTTGGAAAAATAATTGGCTTCACGTTCGTAAACCGGTTGCGGTACATTGGCCTTGTAAAATGGCGTCCCCACCACCCCTAACGAATCGACGTATTATATATCAGTCCTGTACGCAAAGCAAAGTTGACTATAGAGGGTGTTCGGAAAGACTGGTAAACGTGAAAGCGATTTTTTCGTAAATGTTCAAAAAAATAATTGAACCTATTATTCAACCTGATGCGGATAGAGAAAAAGAAAAATAAAAAAAGTTTTTTTTTCACATTAAAAATCATTCGAGCAAAGATAAGCAAAATTTGAATACCCCTTTGATACACGCGCGAGTATACATATAAGGCGTACAAAGGTGACGTTCGTGGCGAAAAAAAAAAAAAAAAAATATCTTACCAAAAACGGCATTTTCAATTTCAAAGAAAAAAAAAAAAAAAATCTGTCAGTGCACACCGAAGCGTAAAATTTTTGAATTTGCCAAGTTAATTCGCAGTCGCGTTTCCGTCAGCTTCCGACAGGCTTCCGGCTTGCGATAGAGATAATGACGCGTTTCAGTCAGCCGCGTGGGAATAAATAATACGGAAATCCAAAGGGGCGACACGACGCTCTCACCCTCCGTCGCAGAAAGCGCTCAAGACGTCGGGACGCCGATATAAAAAAAAGAGCCAAGATAAAAATGTTTTACTTGGTATCAAAAAAAAAAAAAAACCCCACCCCAATATCCAAAAATATATTTCGCCTGTATTAACTCCAAATCGTCCCCCGGGCCCCCTCCCCCCCTCTCTTTTTTACGCAACGTCGAGAAAACTTAAAGAAAAAAAAAAAAAAGTACAAAAAAGAAATCACAGTCGAACAGGACCAAGAAAAGTATAAGGGGTGCAATTATTGAAAAAGTTATCCGATAGAGAGAGAGAGAAAAAAAAAGAAACCCCACCCCGCTGCAGGCCGTAATGAGTTTTTACTTAGAAAAATAATAAAAAAAAAAAAAAAAGAATAAAAAAAGAGAGAGAGAAAAGAAAGAGGTACGATGCAACTTGGCAAAAGTTGGAACGTCAGTCGATTAGGCAATTACGAGAGGTCGTTGATTAACGAAGTTCATAAGCCATTAAGGATTCCGTCTTGGAGCATAAAATTTTAACTTTCCAGCGAAGAACTCGTCCCTCATGAATCACCCTTGATAAATCTCCAAACCGGTACCCGTGATTTCATCCCCTTCCCAAATTCCGAAATGAGGCGTCCGAAAAAAAAAAAAAAAAAAAAATTCCTTCGTGTCCACGGCAAAAGATTCTGCAAGGACGAAATTCGAATTCAGCATCCCCCGGCTGCCAACCCTTAAACCCAAAAACCCCAGCACCCACGTACATACAGAAAGGCGGTTCGACGTTATGCAAAAGTTTCGTGGCGGAAGCGAAATATCCAGCCGACAGCAAGGGTTGAAGATATGAGGGAGAAAAATTAAGGGTGGCAAAGCTAGGGGGGGGGGGGGGTGAGTAAAATACAGTATTTAACACAGACGCAATTAACCCCTTCGTATCTACTGTATACATGACCACCCCCCCCCATTGAAACTGTACTGGAAGTCAACCACCCCTAACGCAAGGTATTCGTGGTCCGGAGGGGGGGGGGGGGTCGTTGTACGCACCCCCCCTCCAGCTCCTGAAGGGCGCTCGCTTGCTCTCCGGCGGAAAGCATCAGCCTTCGAATGAGGGTGGGTCGACGTAGAGGGGGGGTGGGGGGGGGGGCCCGACCCGGTCGGGGGTCTGTCTGTGCATTGAACTTAGGCGGGGGTCCGTACGTCGCTCCCGAGTCCCAGGTTCACTTCAACCCTCTGAGCTCCTCATCGTCTACCCTCCCTCTTCCACTTTCATTCATTCTTCATCCCTCCCTCTTCCACGATCAACCCCCCCCCCCTCGCCCCTACCAACATCCCTATTCCTCGAATACCCTAGACTAACCTTACCCACCCCTCGACTCCATCCCCCCCCCCCCTAAACCCACCCCAATTCCTTCGTCACGTCTCTCTAGCCATCCAAGGACGGGTCCTTCTTCTTCTTCTTCTTCTCTTCGTTTACCTAGACCAGACCGTCTCGAATTACCCGGTGATGCCTTGTACTGCCTAATACTGCCTAAATCTCCCCCTAACGCTGTCCAATGATACGTCCAGGCAGAGCTTATTAAAGTGGATTAAAGAGAGCCCGGTATCCGACTCCTGGATAATTGCCAGGACGAATGGGAGAACGGTACGTATTACGGCGGGAAAATTTTGAAAATCAATGTGAAATTAAAAACGATGAAAAATTCTCATTTAGTCATAGATTCTCGTTCACCAGCCGCAGGGAGAAAAATTTGCAAAATTTTTCGTATCTCACCTTTGTCGGCGGCGCATCCCATTTAATTATTCCAGCCGGCGACGCGTCTCGCTCGTTCTTTCAGGTACCGCTAAAAACTTGAAGGGTGCTTTACTTTTTGCTCTCTTCATTCGATTTTGGTACTTTTCGTAAATTTATTCAACTACTACCCCCCCCCCCCCACCCCACCCCCCTTTTTTCGGTAGAACAAAATTATGCCGCCGGTACTTCGGGGTAGATGTGCTCAGCTGTTCCCGGCGCGGACCTAACCTAAACCCTTGGCGAATCGATAGCCCAGGAGTGGGAGTCAAGGCGCATCCACCTCGGCGACGACGACCCATCGAAATCGCCGTATCCCTGCAGACCCTTGGTATCTGTCGTTACGGTAGACGGTCCTCGACTTAAATATCGATTAGAAACCGGCCGAGCGCGGCGCGGCAAAATGCCGCTGCTCGAATGCATTTCGGTGCGAATAGACCGATATGAATTTATAACGGTGTCGATCGGAGTCCGATTGATCTTGGAGTCAAATTTTTTTTTTTCTTTCTTTCTAACCCCGAAAAAAAGAAAAACGAGGAAATATTGTGTCGGAGAGAAATTTTATTTTTTTTCTCTCTCTCTCATCGTTGCGATCGTAACACGAATATATTTTAATCGAACGAACGAGAAATTCATCGAATTTCAGATATTCCAAAATTTTTCCTTTCACGTAATTTCGGATGAAATTTCAATTTCGGCGATTCCTCTCGTTCGGCCGCAATGATTATAATCGCGTATTAAAATGGCGACGAGCGGGAGGAGAACGAATCTCGTCGACGATTACCCCATTGAAAATTGGCTGCCCTCGAAGGCCTGAGCGCTGCATTAAAGCGTATTAATTTGGCTTATTGTGAAATCGGGCTGAAAATTAATTCCGATTCGGCATAATTGGGTGGCGGGTGGGTGGGGGGGTGGGGGGTCGAAAAAGTTCGCGAGGGTGTTTCCGGAAAGTTGATAGGGAAGGAGTAAGAGATTAGTTGAAAAAAAAAAGGAGAAGAAGAAGAAGAAAAAAAATTGATAAAGCTTTACAAAACTTTTCCTAGCTAGATTAAAGATGACGTAACGCTGCTAACGAAGATAAGTGCGAGACCGGATAGAATTGACAAAACTATCATTTTTCTTCTCCCTCGGTCCGTTTGACGAGTCTTCACCGTAAATCGATAACGAAGGACATTTTTCTTCGTTACGAATCGAGCGTTGCTCGCGACTTGCGTTATCGGCGAATTAAAAGTGATTAAAAATGGTCAAGAAAAATTTTTTGCGAAAATCTCCCTTTCGCAATTTTTTTTATCAAATCGTGACGTAATAACGAATAAGCGTTTAGAAAAATCGTAATACATTGAAGTAACGTCGAACCGGAAGCTGCTACCCCCATCCTCTTGGCCTATCAGAGAAAAGTCATGAAAAACCCCTGAGAGGCCTTGATGACTTATGGCGCCAGAGGGGTCCGTAGGGCCATTAAATATGGCATTGCATAATACCCACATTAATATCGTAACAAGAATTGATATTTTTCTCCGGGATATATCACGGAGCATACATCAAATCCCGGTCTCTTTCGAGTATCTGATTTAGATGCAGCATACAGTCACGGGCAGCCAGATACGAGCCGTACACGAGTATCCAAGCATGGCTGTGTACCCATGCGCAAAAGCACGTGAACCCGATACCGATAGCTACGTCCCTGAACTCATCCCACGTACAGTAAACGGCAACAGAGGCGGACCCTGCACGTCGCGTATTTAACGACAAAGATAGGCTGGCGCAGCGAAATTCTGAAGTATCGCCCGAAACGCATAAAAGGTGGTTTTTCGAATTTTTCAAAAAAGAAAAAAAGGGACATCCGGTCATTCGCGTCTGTTCCAGACGCTTGAAATACGAGCCCCGAAAATTCTGAATGTCCAAAGATAAAATTCAACAAAAAAGACCGTTAGACCCAAGTGGAGATAAAATATATATTTTTTTTTTTCAAAATCCAAAATTTCAATAATAATTTTCCAGATACGTCCAGATGCACAGATATACTTGTACGTGGTCTCACAGGTATCATTGTACGTGGGGCTCACTGTGATATTTAATACGACAGTTTCACGAACTCCGTATTCGACCTTATGAACTCGGCTTTGTGTTTGCATCCGTAACAGGAATGACGAATCTCGAGGATTCCCCTTTCCAATAAGACAACTAATATCTTCGTAACTGCAGCGACCATTGATACGGCCGATATACTCCGATAGCTCGGGAGATTATTGGCAGGATTGCGGGAAGCTCTTTGACGCCCGGATCAGAGCGACGATCATCAAAGGGGTCGAAGGCAGGTCTCATTCTCAATGGGTAACCCTCGTATACACGAGCACCCTATGGCGTGCTTGTAATTGTGAATTTTACGAACCCTCAATAAAGGGGGGTTTCCAACTAGCTTGAATCCATCGGAGCATCTACAAGCCCCCCCCCCCCCAACGACCTAAGCCACCCGACTTAACCTCAATTTCGAATTTCACGTAACGTCAAAGGCATTTTACAGCACCGGTATAATAATCGTCAAATTCCTACGACTGGTTCGAGGCTACGCAACAGTCCGATACGAAGCCTCGGGACCCCCATAGAAACACCATGTATATCTATTATTAATGAGACAACTCCATTACCTGATAGGTGATGCATCGCTGTCATTACTTTTCCGAACTAGCACTTCCCATGACGCGCAACGTCCACAGGACGTCCCTGGGACGTCTCGACGTTATTAAAAAGTAACCGCGGGAGGTAAATAAAATGTTTTTTTCGAGAGCGACGAGTTACGGGCGAAATTTGACTTTGACGATTTTTGTGAAAATAACGAGCGACCTATTTTTCAAAATGATACGAGTCGAAGGTGGGGTGGGGTGGGATTCTCACCCATTGCAGAGCGAATGTCGTTATTCGAGGACGAGACGAACGTCAGTCGCTTCGATAATTGCGTGTCACGTGAAATATTTCATGGGGCCCCCTGAAAAAAAAAAAAAAAGAAACACATATTTCAAATCGGGTTGCGCCACTATTTGACGCTCCTGAGTCTACGAACTACCCAGCCGGGGTTCGTGCTTAATGAAGTGTATCCTCGTGCGAAGGGCGAGCACACGTGTATGATTTTAATTATTAAACAGCTCGGTACAAAACTTTATCGGCTACCGAACGCTTCACGAGGCACTTTTATAGATTGACGAACTTTTTCTATTTGGTAAAGACTTCCGGTGGACGTTTCTTATTTTTTGTTGGGACTTTGACGTTTCCTTGTAAACAAACAAAGGTAATTAGTTTGCCGATGAAATTATGTTAAATCATTGTTTACGAAGTTGGGTCGTAAGATCGATTGGAAAGTTTCGTAATGACTTATCTACGTGTTGCTTGTACGTACATTAATTTGACGTTCGTAGCTACTCGAGGCTATAACGCAAATGAAATTTTCGTTAGTCGTGAAGAAACGTTCGTATAAGTCGAATGAAATTTTGGAAATGTGCTTTCCCTTCCTTCCATTTTATTATCATACCCGTTCCTTTCGCTCGTTCAAACGAGTCACGTCTCGCAGCAATTTATCGCGTCGCAATTACCGAAATCCGAAAACGCATTGCGTGGGAATCTCGTTGTGATTTGCTTGTAATTGGTTAAATTTCAGTAAATGGCAAGACGGGACGAATTGGGTTTTAGATGTCGGTAAAAGTAAGTCTGAGGAGCAGCCGAGTGCTTGCTGATGACGAAAGGATCGCAAGGACGTTCTGGATGCATCAGCAGGTGGAGGAAGCTCTGCATTAAAATCTCCCATGGAATTAGATACAGGATAACTGGAGAAAAAAGAAAAATGCAATTAGAAATAATATTTTTGACAAATTCAAATCGCAAATAATTGTCTGGTTATACTTTTTTTTATAAATTATTTATATAAATATAAGACTGCACGGCACAAATATTTCATTGTATTTCATAAATATAAAATTCATATTTGTCATGGCTTCTAACGAATTCTGTACTTTGACGCTTTTAAATGTATTTCTACGGCAGTCTAGCAGTCTGGAGTCTGATACTGATAAAGTTAGAAAACCGTGTGAATTCGATGCGACGCAAGTTGCTTGACAATTTATTGAGTTACTTGAGGATCCTTTAGAACGGACCAAGTATGTAATGAGGGATGGGCCATGTCCTTTGAGAGAATTTCGAATCTGCAGCGGAGTCAAAGTTCGGCCAAAGTTTCCGGGATCGTTCTACACAGGCCGAATAGACGATAGGGGAGGTTCAAAGTTCACGTAGGATTACCAGGTCGCGTCGAATTTCCTCGTGACCCTTGCAAATTCGAATAGTTTCCGTGAAGATATTTCAACAAGGCTTGTTAATGCAATCCGAACGGCCAGCCTGGTTCAGCGATCCTGAAAACGTTACCAAAGCAATTTCATTTGCATTTTGACAATTATGTATATTGGCAAATAGATTTTCCAGGAGCGAAGTGCTGAGGGTCGTCCCAGAATTAAGTAAATATCAAAAAAAAAAAAAATTAATTTTCACATTTTTATCGGTACCCCTGGCGACAGTACAATTTTCATGAATCAATTTGATTGTTGAAGGGAATTAACGAGTATTAAAAAAAAAATAATAATAATAATAATAATATTCTTGCTCAACTTTTAAAACTTTGTGAAGGATTCAATATTATATTTATAAACTAGAATATCCATACTCCATTCGAGCAGCGTTCGCCATTATAAAGTCCATTAATAATACGTTTGGAGTCATTAAACATAATTAACACCAAAATAACACAAACAAACCTCTCAAATCGTTTTACTGCCGCCGCAACATAGTTGTAATTTCCGATACAGCATCGCTGGTACCGCACTGTTGCAACAGCTGGACAGTATTAATCCGAACGTCCCAGCATCTCAGCCTCTCCTGTCGTAAAATTCGACTTTGATTAGCAAGGACCCTTTATAGCCCAATTACGGTATACGTTAGCTTGTCGTACAACTACTAACTACTATCAACTGCTTGAAATTACCAACCGCAATGAGCAACTGTTTTCTGCAGGCTCCCCTCTCGTTTCACGTCTCTGCTACGGCAAATTGAACCAACGTGAAAAGGAACAGATCGAATTGTCACAACCGAGCGAAAGAATGAGCGTATAGCCAGTAAAAAAATGAGATTTCGTTCCTCCTTTCCGAATTCAAACAAACAAACGTCACTCGTACCTCGATAGGTAACTCCGGACAAAAGTGTAGTACTTCGAGGTTAGGTTTTCGCTCACCGACAAATCACCGCTTTAAAGCACCAGCAAGAGGAAACCATATACACGCATATGATCGTAGGACATTACCAGGGTAATTAGGAAATCTTTAAGACGGTCAAAGTTCGGAATTCAACGTGCGTAACGACATTAAAGGATAGCGAGAAACGATGGAAACACACAGATACGCGTAACGGATATCCGTAGCATACGCCATCTATCTCGTGCGCATGCGCAGACCGGCATACACACCTGGTGAAGACGTCCGTTAGCTCGGGACTTTATTGAAAGGAAGGAATGAGTTAAGGAGCGAGGGGTGTAGCTCATTTATTATCAATTACACCGTGCGTTGTTAAACCACTCCCAGCGAACACGCGTCTGCCAGCGATCAGATGGTGAGTGCAGGGTGTCAGGAACAGGTTTGATTAATAAATTAACGCGGGAGGCCCCGGACGGTCTTCTTAGTCCGACTACCACGGCCCGACTACGGCCCGGTAATAAATTAAATCGTCCGGTTAATTGCGAACCCGTTTCGTGATAATTACCATCGCGCCGTCCGTAGGTAGTCGCACGATGGAGGTAACCTTAAGATATTACCCGGTGCTTTTATAATACGGATATTCGTTCTATAGACGACAACAAAAATTATATCAAAAACGTCTCTGCGTGCTAACGGTTTTGTCCATTTCGATCGTACGAATTTCAAAATACAGAGCTCCTGTTAAGAACGACCTTACAGTGGGCTTTATTAGAAAATTGTACAACAGTATCGAAGCGCGAAATTTTTAGAGTGTCTCGGAATATTACCAGTGCCGTATATTCAGAATAGAAGTTTGAGGGGGAAAAAAAGAACGGGTTTTTCTTAATAAATTTTCTTCGTTTGACTTTGACCGGTGTAACTGACAGAATATCTAGCATCTTTTGAACGTCGACTTCTCCCAGAGTTAAAAAGAAAGAACGTCTGCGCATGCGCGTGTAATAAGTCCTACGTGGGAGTAAATGCTGGCGGTGGACAGGGCAGCAGTCTCTTCTTGTAAATTAATGAGCCTGTTGTCATGACGCAGGAGAAATGAAACGAAGAGTCGTATAAGTACTAGTTTACAGAAGAAGTACAGGTACATACGTCGAGACGCAGACGCGCTTTGGACTTTTGAACTCCTGCAATTCTTTTTATCCCCAGGATGCAGTAAAGTTCATTGAACTGTCAGAAGGAAATGAAAACAAAAAAAAAAGAATCAGACAACAAAGTCCACCACGATGACTTCTCATGGGTTCATTACAGTCAAACAATTCTTGTCATTTACATCAAAACAACCCACCGTGTGCAGAACACAAGAACTGTTGTATGAATTTAAAGAAAAAGAAAGAAAGAAAAAAAAAAGAAAGAATCCTTGCACAGAGTATTAATAACTTCGAGATCCTTCATACGTATTTCATTTTTACATACGTTATCCACACGTTACTTTGTAATTGTTACTTTCTTCTTACATGCAACCTGTCTTCTTCCTACCCAACTCCCCCCACCACGACCTTCTCCTCCTCACTGAATATCAATATAATCTATTCAGTTGGCCAACCTCACGGACAGCAGCCAGGCAGGCAACTCGACCATGATAGAGAGCGTGACATTTCCGATGTGCACGCTATTGAGTTTCAGAACGAAACTATATCGGCTTCGTACTTTTAGTCAGGTTACAGGAGGCAGCAATCATGAATATAAAAAGAGCCACGTCGTGGTGCACTGGCCTGCGGCCGTCGCTGACGTCGTTCCCCGTCGACGTCGACGTCGGTGTATTATTATCGGTTGTACTCTTCCATAGAACCCACCCTCGAGCTCGTCCACTTTGCCATAATGTCGCTCACGTTACAAGACGATGTCATCTATAAGATGGCCGATGGTCATGTTGGACACTCCGTGGTGTATTTGCTCGAGTGTACTCAGATTTAATGATTCATGGAGCTACAAGAATTACAGTATGACGTATGAGTCCGTTTAGCAATATTATAAAAATACTAAGGACCTACCAATGGATGATTTCTTGATCTTTTATCTTATATGCTGACTGGTCATTCGACTTCTCTCAAGGTCATCCTACCAGACGGATACCGACCCACTGCCCTTCGGGTGCTCTTACCGCTTCGATGCAAATGTCCAATCACTGAAACCACATTGTTACACGTTATTTATCGCGTACCTACCTCATTTGTCTGAGGTTGCTTTTGAAATTATAGAAAAATTTGAATATTCGAAAGTGAACTGTTTCTTGATATCTTTGAGAATCATTGGCAAGCATAGCAGCGACTGTCGTATTTCGTGTATGCAATTTTGAAAATTAAGATGGCCGCTCTCTGGCTATCGGCCTCTCAATGAGTCTTACGTCGTATTCTCAAAGAGAACAGTTACAAGCTGGAGGATCGTAAATCGTGATGCAAGTTTCCTCGAAATTGCAGGGTTCGGGATGATACAGACGTCACTGGAGATGCCAGGGAGCGGTGCTAGTAGGCAGTCAAACAGCCAGACACAGAACGTAGCGGGAGTACATTTTCGCGGTGGTTCCGTTAGGCAATCACTATGAATCAAGCGGCCTGCGCCTGCGCTTACGTTTACGATTGTTGTAAATTACTTGACGTTTTTTCTTAACTCCTTTATCCCTGTGCAATCGACGCATCTCCTCGTCTCCCTGCTCTCACCCTCCTTCCGTCATCCTGACCGTCGCGAAACGTGCGAGTTTTACTGTCCCGAAATTATCGAAGTTGAGCGGCTACGAAAATCCCAGGTTTTCTAATGAATGAGAAACACGGTTAGTAGAGACAAGCGTTCCTTACATGCAATTCCACACGGCATAACCTTTCTTTAGGTTCGTACACACGTATCTATCGTGGCTTACAATTAGCTTTTGTACCAGGTAAATTTGGAATTATCTGTCGATAAAACAGGACACTTACAGGGAATGACAGTTTCGAAAAAAAATTACTAAATTAATACGACCGTAGTAACTGTGAATCTCACCAGAGTCGCTCCCAAAAATTCTTACCTGTCAGAACGCAGACCAGTCATTTTCTAAATATTTTTTTGTCATCAGGGTTGTAAGCTTCTCCTTGGCCAATAACCTCTACGGCACCTACGCACTTTACGAACGTCTACAGGCTTGTGCCAGAATTTCAACAGTGCAACAACCTACGCACCAAATTTTCGCGTGTCTCCAGAACCTTCTTCTTACTTTTTCTTCTTACCTTTGACGTCGATCAGGTACATACATATGAACAAGCATCTTATTTCTTAAGGAATCTAAACGACGACGATACAAATCTTAAATTGTTTTCAATGCGTTACGGCGTTCATGTTTCTTCGTACACCGATGGTAATAAGTCACTATACGAAGTTGAATGTCATCAATTCGTAAATAAAATATATTTACATGCACTACCGACTGTCATTTATCTCAAAAGATATCCGTAAAGAAGCAGAAATAGTTTGGTAAAAGGAACGAGATACGACCGAGGCTTTCGGAACTCCCAGTGGATGATGGATCGTTCGGTAAGGTACGGTTTAAGGTTAGGTTAGGTTCGAGACTGAATTTCCACCCGATATTACGAAGTAGAATCGATGCCAAGATAGGACGAGACACTCGGCTTCGAAATTATAAATCGTTCTGCTCGTCGACGCGAGAAGACGTCGAAAATGGGAAAACGGAAGCGTAACGGAAATTGCGTCAGAAAGAAAATTTCACATTTTCATTCTATCCGATTCTTATCTCTACATGACAAGATACTCGATCCGACTTCGTACAATTAAACTCTATTGACACTTTGAGACTTGTTCTATTAAATTAATAATAATTCGTTCTAAATCTCTCGTAGACCGAGTCGACTTACAACAACAACGTAATGGCAACTGGCTGATTGGTGCGAGAATCAAACGGAAACGCCATTTTGATTATTTAAATCCTACGAAGGCTTTAAATTCTCCGGTGCTTCTTCGAGACACGTTTCAAAGTAACCAAGTAAGAATTTACACTGAAGAACATGGAAAGATGACAAATTGTCTTTGTAGACTCTTAGATGTCTTTAAAAAGAATATAAATTGTGCATTATATCGGCCATTTACTACTTGCAGCGAAGGTGTTTTCATCCGAGTGCAAAGGACCTTACTGGGAGGAAAAAATGAACGGCCAGGCCAAAGGACAATAACGACCTCGGTTTCAGGGTCAGTTTGACTATTATCTTGCCGTCAAGGCCACGAAGTGCATCGGTCAATTTCTACAATAAGGTACATCTGCACTGATACATACTTGCATTGCCGTTTGATAAGTTTAAAGGGTTACAATGATTTTTTTCTTTCACATCGTTCGACAGAACTGTAGACATGTAGTATGAAGTTCTTGAGGATTTTCAAAAACATATAATTAGTTCTATATCTTTTTTTTTTTTTTTTCGTACAAGAACAGCAAAAGAAAAGCAACAGACTTGAGCCTGAAAATAAAATAAATTAAAATCCAAGCAATGAGAGGAGTTTGTGGTGTGATAATATATTACCTTTTTAGTATGATAATAGATACAATGTGAAGCGCATCTTCCAGTGTGACTGGATGGATATTCAATTCTTTTTTTTTTTTAATATCTTCACTGATTATTAACGTTTTTAAGTGCCGGGCAATAATGTAATTAGCTATATTATTTTCTCTCATTTGTCGTTGCGTTTAGGATGATGAGAAGATGCGATTTTAATGACGTATTCAAGGTTTCACACGCTCACCATTAAATACACACATGCGGCTTATGATATAAATTTTACCGTGTCGGTGACAGGTCGCCAACTTTTCAGACTTCTTGACAGCCGTGAGTAATTAAACAGGAATTCTAATTGTCGGATTTACGATATAGGCAGTAGGAGGGGTTTCTCTCGTAAAAGAAAAATTTGAAAATTTCAGAATTTCATATTTAAGATTCCCACGTGTTTCACACCCTGTGGTTAGTTATTTGTGCGCATTAATCGCGTTAAGGTGAAACGTAATTTTTGTCGTTGCATCTGTAGGACAGTGGAATTTAAATATAATGCAGTGCTCTTTTCAATTAATCATTATTAATATGATTTTCACAGCGGACATACTGACTTGTGCATATTTTATATTCGAATAACATAAACAATTGTACGCAGATATTACGCAACATAACAGAATATATAAAATTTTATTAATGCTTTTACTTGTATACGATAGCGTCAACCTTTTCTTTTATTTAGGACGATAGGACGATACTTTGCTTTAACCTTCTGAATTTAGTAGAATATTAAATAATTATATAAACCTCGAAATAAATGCGTTAAATGATGAGCATCCCCTGCAAACAACAGGTTTCATCATTTGAACATGATCATTCTAATGATATTACTGACCAGTTTTTAATAAAATTGCCAGTCATAATCTTATAAATATGACAAAATTATTAACATTCTCTAAATGAAACTTCACAGGATAAATTTGTGAAGTGTTTAAATAATTTCAGTTCGTTAGCTTTTGAAAAACAAAGTTTGTAGACAAACCGATCGAGACTTTGAACGGAAGGACACGAACTAATTCTGATACAGTATCAAAGATTGGTATATGTCATAATTTATAATTAACTTCGATTTCATTCGGTTTCTCACGCGGATTTCACTTATGGGTAAATGTCATATACGTTGTTAAATGATAAAGTTTACAGGCACACTGATTGTTTTATAGGGTGTTGTTTAGGTCGAGTCGCGGCCTTTTACTACGGACTCCACTGACTTCATCTTGTGAATCTCCAGTTACAGATAGCAATTCTCGTTTCTTTTCAGCGTGCTGGAACGATTTCAAGATATTAGATTTCAATATCAATGGAAAATATGATTGTGTGTTTTAAGTATATGAATGCAATTTATGAAAATATTACCTTTTTATCCCATTGCTGGTGTAGGTACCGTAGAAGTATTGTGGTTTTTTCCGTTACAATAACTGAAAATTCAGAACAAATTGAAGTCAATAACAAATTAAATAATTGTATCGATTTATTAATATTTGTTTCACAGATATAATTTAATAAATTCAGAATGAAAAAATTACTTTGTTCAGAAGGATAATCCTTTGTTGGAAGATAGACAGATGGTCTTTTGACACAAGTTCGGTTTCCATTGTCAGTGTGAAAGTTAGCAAAGTTGTTCTCGTTATGTGAGGGCAAGCCTTTGAGAAATTCAGCAACAGACTGAAAACACAATTTAGAAGCTTCTTAGCTTAAATTACAATACATTTTATTTAGCAAAATGGCAACATCGTTTAAAAAGTAAGATACGTGACAAACACAAATTGCTGAATTGCAAAATAATTCAACTGATGTTTCATTAGAAATTCTTGCGTGCAGTGTATTTACAAATAGAATTTTCTTAATGAGCAATAACTCATAAGATATTAGAATTGGTATTTTAAGAATGCACAGTCAAAATGCAAATAAATACTTTATTTACAACATGCTAAAGAACAGAAACATTAAATATGTTTCATAGTACCCATTAGTGTAACAATCCATATTTCCAAAATCTAATTTATTTAAACAATGTCTTATGCACAAAAAAATTAATATAAATCAACTAACAATTCCAATGATATTTCAAAACAAGCAGCAACTATCTAAAGAATGAAAACAGGTTTTGACATTGGACATTTTACTATATATGATCTATTAACTAGAGCCGATGTTAAATGTTATATGTTGTACGATAAAAATTATAATATGTATAATCAAGTACATACATATAAAATATAATATAAACTCAATCTTGGAAGGAGAAAAAATTTAGATAAACTAGATTTGGAAGTAAAATGTACACAATAATCTAACCTAAAATGTAAGAGAACATTTCATTCACGAATAGAAAATTAACCACGTACCATCGTAAGTCGAACTAATACACAATTAGAAAATGCAGTACTTTCTAGAGGAACTTTTCAACCAATTTCAAGAAAAGTTAAACGTATTCGCGACAAAATAGTATTTAAGAAAATAAGAATGACGTTATATCTTTCTGAACTAGAAGCCGAATAGATGGTAAATCACGGAATAGGAAGCAGAGATGTATAAAAGGTATACTAACTCTCAGATCAGTAACAACGTTACTCCATCGGTAAAATAGATAAACGTCATAATGAAACAATATTACATATTAAAAGAACCTGTAGGAATTTTTTTCAATCTTTAAATTGAATTTTTTAGATGTAAATAACCGAGAGCTTTTTACTTTCCACATTTTTATTTGAAGTGAAACAGTAGTAATAGTAAAAAATTAGTATAGTATTTTCTGTCATTATCATGTTTAATGAACTTTTTTGTTCCCTTAAAAAATTTACAACAGTTAAAACTGTATACAACTTTTTAAATTAATTGATTTAAAATCATATTACAATCTAATTGTCAGATAACTATTTTATCTTGTATAAAAAATATATTTATTTTACACCAGTTTCGTTTATACTTGCACTGCATTTTATATTTTAAAATGACAGTGGCACAGTATAATCACGGTGAATATTGTAAAACTCTTCCAGTCAACGTTATAATAGTGATACGTATTTTCAACTAGTGTGAATTATGTACTTCTGGTCAAAACTACACGAATCCTAAAAAAATATATATTAGTTTATGTCAAGTACTCAAAGATATACCAAAAAGAATTTTTACAAGTATCGATTACATACATAAAACTCTTTTCAACCAGTATTTTCCATCCATGTGAGATATTCCTTTACGTCATTTATACATCTTGATAAATATCGATGATCTTTCTTTGCATTGACGATTAATTTTTTAATATCATCAACCCTGTATCATAGTATATTAGTTAAATCAGAATTGTGATATTAATGATTTTGATATACATAAGTGAATAAAGTTTCATATACCGACCTTATCGAGCCCAAGATACGTTCAACTTCAACCTCGTTCAAAGTTATGCTACTCAATGTATTTATTTCAATAGAAATATTTAATATAGTATTCATTGTTTTAGTCCACAGAGTAAATTGTATTCTAAAATAATATAAAAAAGACAGTTTAATTCACAAAATCTATGTGCTTATCAAATGTTAATTAAACAATGAATAATTATTTATGTTTACCTCTTTTCTATAATATCTACCATTGCTATATTGTATAACCGTTTGTACTCAAACATAAAATCCATAGCAAATATCACATCCCTCGATACATGTTCCATCAGCGAAAAAAAATCATCAGGCATGCAATAGGTTTTAATTAATGATTCTGGATCTATTTTATCCAAGATTATACGGTGCACCAGACGAAGTAAGGGATCTGCGTCATCTAATTCACAAAACGCAAGTAATGAAAGTATAGAAATCAATGTAGAATATCATTCGGAATTAAAAATCACAAGCATTATATATGTCATAAGTTATAAAGCTTTTTGATAGAAACTTAGTTCTTAAGAACATAAAAACAAATAATAGTTTGTTCTATTTATTCTTACCTTTGAGACGTGAAATGATATTTATTTTCTGAAAATTATTAATAGCTTTATTCTCAACTTTCTCAAAATGCATGACAACTACTAAGGAACTTGATATAAAGTCCAGTGCAAATATTTTTTCATTGAGGCATCGCACATTCCAAATACAGTCATCCCTAAAACGAAATTTATAGATTTTATGACAATAAGTTTATGTTTTTCTATCTGATATAGTCAGTGCATAAGTTTTCCTATATAAATAAACTCTTTAGTATATATATATGGATCATACCTTTTAGAATAAACATTTATACTGTTCATCCATGTAACAAAGGGATCCTCAAGTACATCGCTGTGACTGCTGCTATTCGTCAAAGCTTCCATAATTCCATTTTCTTCTGTTGGAATTGGCAATACACGTTTATAATTTTCCTCGAAATATTTTTCTTTTCCCTCCGATGATGACAACTCATGAGATTTGCTATCATTCTTCTCCTCATACGAATCGTTAGATATTAGGCAAGTTGGACGATTTTCAATGTCTGTCATATACATTTCATCACCGATGACACTTATGTTAGATGCATCTTTATTAATACCATCTGCTATATTTATTGCCTCTGATAATATACTATTGTCTGCGTATGTAGGTTCACAATTATAAATAGACATGTTCCCGCGGTCACTGTCATTTTTATTTATACAGTCTTCTTCGCAGTCCATTACAATATCAGTGTCATTGGCCACAGATTCATTCACTTGCGTGCAACATCTTCTTCGAATAACATCTGTTCTTTTGGTTGGTGATGTATTTATAGATAACCGTTCAGTCTGATTTATATCTATACAAGTTTCTGCTCTTATAGAAACATTTTTTACAGGTGCTTGAGCAGTAATTGCAATTCTGTTTGTGATATCCATACTCTCGTTTTCAAGTAATCTGGTCTCATTGATTGCTTCGTTGCTCATACTTATATGCTCTGTATCTTTCTTTCTATTATCTTCAGTAACGGTGGCAGCAATTCTGCCAATTGTTTCTGAAAAATTTTGGCAAATTCGAGGCTTTTTCATGTTGTACGTACGATTCGAATGCAAGTTGTATGGAGATTCTGATATCCCTGTTTCTTGTTCCATAGATGTGTTTCCCATTGGAATAGACTTACGAGGCTCAACAATCATTTTGTCACAAATATTTTCATTTACTTTATTTCTTATTTCTTGGTGCTCAATAACATCATCCTTATCTTCTAGTTCAACTAGCTTCTCGTGTTCGTTATAATTTTTGCAACTTGAAGAAACATTTTCTTGAAGTGTGGGAGCTGTTTGACGTATAACTGTTGTCATTTCCATGGGTACATTTTTAAATAATTTTGTCATGTTACTCTCGGTATCCAGTTCCTGATCATTGATTCTTGTTGTTCTGTTTACATTATCTCTCGAATCTTTATCATTCGTTACAGTAAATTGTTCCACTGGCTCAACCAGAATTGGTTGTTGAATTGAATTATCGAAATTTTGTACAAACCTTCCTCGCACCATAGATGCAGCTAATGGTATGGCTGTTGTAATTTCCATAGACATATCTTTAAACATTTTAGTCTTGTTTTCTTCAACAATTTTAGTTGCTTCCGAATATTCTTTTGTTCTTTCGGTACCAGTTTCCTGAGAATATTCCAGGTATTCCAAATAATCTCTTTTCTTATGGGGCAGCTTTATGTTGTCTGTAAGATTGTTAATGTTACCATGTGTCGAAACAAGTGTTGTTAACTCCATTGGCATATTTTGAAAACACTTGGTTTGCTCTGTTCTTTCTGATATTGTTTGATTAACGTTAACTTTGTTAGTTAAAATATTCTTTGCAGCATTCAAATTCTCATGTTCCACTGATCGATTCAATTTATCGATGGTGTCATTTGCCTTAATTAATGACTTTGCTTGTGAAATTACTTTCGTCATTTCCATTGACATATTCCCTAAAGTTTCATTTCTTTTATTGGATCTTTCGGAATCTCTAGTTTCAATAGCAAATTCTACAGCGTTTGTCATTTCGATTGATGTATCACAAAATATCTTTGTTCTCTCCATGTCTTTACAGTTTTGTTTATTAAAATCTAGGGCGAGATTAGATTTGTCTTGATGCAATTGATCTACATAATCATGACTTCCATAAATCTTTCCTGCAGATTCAGTATTTAATTTTAAAATGTATTTAGATGGGATACATTCAGTTAATATCATCGATTGATTTGCAAATTTTTTTGTTCTCTCCACTGAAGCTGCGTATTCCATAAACGAATCTTCTGTGTTTCCTTCGGTATAAGGCAGATGATTAATATTTTCCTTATTTAATATGAATTCTGAAAAAGGATCCTGACGTGTCACTGCTGTCGTAAATTCCATTGTTTTATTTGCCAAATCCATTGAATTATTTAAGTCGCTTCTTATCGTATTTGATTGAATATTAATTCCTTCCAAATATGATTGGCTGGATGGATTGGAATACTGTTTTTCTTGTGTCAATATTGTGCATGAAGTATTACTTGTACCAGGATGTGAGGATATACAAAAAGGTATTGCTGTTGTTAATTCCATTGACATATCATGGCAGATTGTCTTATTTACGTTGTTTTTTTCTATTTCATTCTCCTGATTGCTGTGTATGTGAGGGTGGCGATGCATTGTATAATTGTCTAAATTGTTCATTTGTTCTGTGACTTTATTTGCTTCGATTCCATCAATTCCATCTGTTAAGTTGAGATCACATTCTTCTTGAGATATATTACATTCATTTTGAAAAGATCCAAGTTTGCTTTTATCGTTAGTGAAACATCCTGCTGTCAAATGCCTCATAAACGTCTTCGCTGTTTCCAATTGAGCTAAATGATTTGGCTGAATGCTTTCATTAGTACCAACTACTTTATGAATGGAATAATAGTGGTCTTCATCCATGGGATTTTGATTTTTCACATTGTCAATATCTTCACAGTGTGAAGTGCCAGCAAACTTTCCACTGCCAAATTCATTCTCTTCATATGTATTATCCCATGATGTCCCAGGTTCCACAGAATCGGAAAATTCCCTTTGTAAATTTATGAATTGAAACCAAGCATTCATTAATATATAAAATATGGTTATCATAATATTGAAAATTTAATTTATAGTACATAATTGAAATACGTTTCTATTACTATAATATAAAATTCGTAATTTTATGCTTTGATATTGTATCTGTTACGGATTATTTAACGTAGTAATTGCATTCAGCAGATGTTTTATAATAAACTTACTTGACATGTTTTTTTTCTGCAAAACTAACACGCCGTGTTTTAGTTGTTGGACTGTTGTCTGGCAATGAATTGAAATCTACAAGTTGAAGAGGCTGTCGTGATTTAGGTGGTTTCAGAATCTGGAATTAAAGAGACGAATGAAATAATTATAAGCAAAATATAAAAGATTACTGGGAATCAGGATGAACAAATCACTTTATATTCAATTGTAATACATAAGTAAAAGATGATTATATAGCAAAGTTTTATTCTACCATCATTAAATCTCTTACCGATGATCTCCTCGAGGAACTCTCTGGAGGTTTCACAGGTATCCTAAAAAGTTAACGCTATAAATAGTATAATTACAAAATTTGGGGCTACACAAGTCTTAATCTTAAAAATGAAGAAAAGAGAAATTGATTTGTTACAGATTGCAGGTTGAAATTGAAAGTGCAATACTTTTTTTTAAATAAACCCAACGAATGTACCATTACATGAGTATTATTAGATTTTTCTTATGTGCAAATGAAGTAAATGTGCTACTTCTCTCATAATGCAAACCGTGTACCCACATTTCAAATGTTAAATTATCTTGAGAATTCTAAACAAATGAATTCAAATTCAACCGATGCTTCACATAAACGGATCTTTTCTTCTGATTTCTATATATTTCCTATGGTAACAAGTGTGACATCCTGATCGTCGCCACTGTCGTTTCCGCGGCAAATTTGACTGAGTGAATCTGATGCCATATGTTTTAGGGTTAAATTTCCTCTAAATTATATAAGCTGTATTTTGTTAATTTTTGACGTTAATAATAATCTGAGAATCTGAAAGCATGGAAATCTGATTACCAACGTGCTCGTGGTCTCCATTTTTTTAATTCTGCTTTTGCAGGGAATCGGAAGGCGGGAAAACGGATGCATATAAGAGTGGTGTGTTCTAAAATCCTTATCACGTATGTACATTAGTATCCATGCGTTGAAGAGAAAGAAATAAGTTTTAGAACACACTATTGATATTGCATAAAGTAGGATAAAAAGTAACAAAATTCGGTAACCTAACCTAACATTGCAGGTTGAAAAATTTATTGTTGTGTTAAAAGGTAACCACGTTATTGTAAAAGTAACACTACTTTAACAAATTTTTAAATTTATTATTCAATAATAGGTTATTGTTAACACATGAGATGTTGGTAAATCATTTTTTCAGAGGTACAGTTTACAGAAAATGTTGACTAAAGAAACAACCAGAGCAATACAACCAGTCAGAACTTTCTTCAAAAACTTTTTCCAGAAGAAGGTGTGACATTGTTTGCAAAATATTCATTCTGTATTTTGATATGTACTGTATTAATATTTTTTTCATCTAGTTAAGAAATAGTTATTAAAATTCGTATGAATCCTTTAAGGTACCTAGTCAAAAAGTTGTGGATAATTTATATGGAAAATATGAAGTTGTTAGACCGTGGGTTGTATCTGAAATGAACAAAGTACCATCATATATACCTCAACCTTCTTATAGCGAGTCCTCAATACCGTCAGACTCACCTACTGTATCAGAAATCAAAGATAAGAATCAAATAGAATGTATGAAACACAGCTGCATTCTTGCTAAAAAAGTGTTGAATCAAGCAGGACAATTTATTAAGGTATTGTTAAACTTATAAAATATATGTTTGAGAGTATTTGTGATTAGTTTTACCTTTGCAAGGTACAGTATTCAATTTTTATTTGGCAGCCCGGAGTGACTACGGATGAATTGGATCAGAAGCTTCATGAAATAATTATAAATAACTGTGCCTATCCAAGTCCTTTGAATTATCAAGGATTTCCAAAATCTATATGTACTAGCATTAATAATGTTGCGTGTCATGGAATTCCTGACAACCGACCGTTACAAGAAGGTGACATATTGAATGTCGACGTGACGGTGAGTGGTACGTTTTCTTAAAATTATGTACCAATATTCAATGTACTTTATTTATTGTTCTATAGAGTTTCTTGAATTTTTGTATCAGGTTTATTTGAATGGCTATCATGGAGATTGTTCCATGATGTATCAGGTGGGTAAAGTAGATGACGAAGCAAAACGTTTAATCAAAGTAACTGAAGAATGTCTAAGAACTGCCATTGATATATGTAAACCAAACGAGAATTTTTCTTCCATTGGTAAGCATTATAGATTTGAGATCTGATCTTTGTTCTTGTCAAATGTGATCAGCTGTTGTATAAGCTTTAAGCAAGTTTAGATTACAATGAACTGTTATTTGATCAGGTAAAATAACTGAAGAAATTGCAAATAAACATGGTTTCAATATAGTCCCTGCTTTTGCTGGTCATGGCATAGGCAATTATTTTCATGGACCTCCGGAGATTTTGCACTATGGTAATACACCAATAGTTTATTTAACTTTTGAAGCAATTATCATCAAGCATTACCGAGAATGTATATCATTTTTTAGCTAATGATTATGATGGACAAATGCAACCAGGAATGACTTTTACTATAGAGCCAGTATTAACTCAAGGTGGACCACAAATTGAAATTCTAGAAGACGGATGGACCGCAGTTACAGTGGATGATGCTCGAACAGCTCAAATTGAACATACTATTTTAATTACAGATACTGGCTGTGATATATTGACTTATTAATTCAACTCACATTGATTGTTAAATAAAATTGCTATGTACTCAGATTTAATTATGAGCATTTACTTAGCTTATTTTGATAATTAACATTGTTTAGAATACACAATCGCGTCACTAATACTTTTAATGCTGAATTCCAAAGCAAAATGGAATAATGATTGGTTTTATTTTTAAGTGTAAAAAGGTAGTTTCATAGACAAATTGATGTTACGCTTTATTTGAGAAAGGTAATCTTACAGTAACTTTAAATTTAAAAATGCATCAATTACATGGTAGCAACTTCCCAATTGCTTTCTAATGAAAGTGGTCCTTTGATCTCTACGCCATCTTTGTTAATGATACCAAGGTGATACTGAAAAACAATACGGACGTAGTTTTAATGTGCTGATTTTTGTGTTAACGAACAAATCATCTAGGAAAACATGATTGATTGTAAATGAATCAAGAAGGAAGTTACCTTGGGGAAAGATCTTGCATCTCGGTAGAAGAGAACTTGCATACATTTATATATATGTTCCGATGCCTCTTCCTTCGTCATTTCTTTATTATCTTCGTAAGCCTTTCGAAGAATTGGTGTTGCCATGTAGGCACCATATCCAGTTGCAATAACAGGATCTGCATACGCTGTACCAAGTTTATCAACGGTACCCATGAATCTATTAAATTAATGTTTGTTATATTTTTCAGGTACCTAGCAGTAGTAACAAAGACCATACAAAATGAAAACTATTAATATGCATACGGCTTGTCATTATCCATTCCAGCAATTATGAAATTATTCCAGAAAGGATCAAACTTGGACCTCCTGTTGTACATCACTCGAGTTAACCAACAATGTAGAGACTTTGGCTTGAGAGAAAATCCATCGTCCAAGCATTCCTCTTCAAGACTGGAAGAATATTTTATTATAATTCTTAATCGAATTAAAACATCCATTGTCCCAATTTAAATTCCACTGCTTACATTTTCTGCTCGATGATGTTCTTGATATACTGAAAATCAGCAAAATCACCACCAGCACCCAAAATAATATTATCATTGACTTTCATAAGACGTTGACAATTTCTATATTTGGCTAATGAACCATAAGATCCAAGTACATCAGCAGCTATAACAACGCCATCCTTATAATGAATTCCAAGCACCGATGTACCAGTAGTTATTGGAGCTCTGTGGAATATAATACGTTGCAGAGTAATGGAGGCAAGAATTACAATTGAACAAAAATATAGAAGTTGAAGTGCCTAAAATGCCTATTTATTCTAACTTTCGTTGATAACTTGACAAGACATAATGTCTGATGTTAAATGCAATTCTCAACATATGACATGCAACTTTTAAACTCGAATGAGGACATAATACAACATTAAATAAAATGCCGACATACTGTGATCGTTGGAAACCACTGGTTTCAGATTGTGCTGTGTTGCCCGGAAAATTATAAATCGCACCCGGTGCAGGTCCATTTTGCCAAAAAGCTTGGGAATTGTACCAGTCACCTTTAGACAAGAACGCCATGTTGCTTCTATGTTTCAAATGTCACGTTGTTGCATAGACTTTACGTTTCGTTAGAAATGTAACAAAACACTTCCTTCTTTCCTTTCCTTAAGGCAGTATCCCCAATGGGGGACCTGTGCCAGAACAAAACGACCCTGAATTTTTGTTCACCTTACCCACGTAGGTTTATATATCATAGATGAGTAGGGAGATGCACACGCCACGATTTTAGGCGATATCAAAATCGTAGCGGCGAGTCTGGAAGTAGGATTTTGTGATCATCGCCTCCGTCGACAATGCGAATCCCGTCGTAGCCGAGCTAAAAAATGAACACGGCATGTAGCTTGACGGGCAAAGGTTCTCCGCTACTCACCGCTGATTCTCACAGTCACCTTTAGAATGAGACCGGGAATTATATTGTTGGGATCAAGACTTGATTTTGAAATTTTTTCAAAATACAAACGTGAGGCTGAATCAAATAAATCTTCGCAAAATATACAGAGTAGATAAAAATTGAATTGAAATTGTAGGATACCGAAGATAAATTACGTAAAATTAAAATATTAATAAATTAGATGTTTGGAACAATAAAGTAATTAATTAAATCAATAAAGTAAAATTATTAACACTTAGAAATCAGAAATTCTGGCCAAGCATATTTAGAAGTCTGGAAGTTGCCCAAAATTGTGTATGCGCAACTTCGCCGCGCAGAACTCGTAGAGTGGGGGAGTGGGGGGAGCGCCTAAGGCAGTGCCCGGACTCGAAGCGTTCATTCTTCCTCGAGCCGGTCTCCTATACTGGTCTCTTGGAATCACCCCTCTTGTC
>JARQSV010000444.1:109694-130550 GCA_030142285.1 Calameuta idolon | reverse complement strand
GCGGAAGGGCAACCCCCGACACCATGGTCTATACGTGTAGCTAACCTAACAGGGTGACTACCCTTATATGACTACTCGAATATGCTCGACCCGACCAAAGGAATAGGACAAGTAAGACAAACACAATGCAAAGAGGGAGAGAACAAAGTGAAATGAGAAGATATAAAGGAAGATAGAATTTAAGAAGTTAAGAAATAGAAATATAAGGAATAAAGTTATAAAAGTAGAGAAGAAATAAAGAAAGAGATAAGTAAGAAAGTGAATGATAAAGGATAAAGAAATAAATATCGAAAAATAAGAAGGTTGGATATCGACAAGAGGGGTGATTCCAAGAGACCAGTATAGGAGACCGGCTCGAGGAAGAATGAACGCTTCGAGTCCGGGCACTGGCTTAGCCGCTCCCCCCACTCCCCTACTCTTCAAGTTCTGCGCGAGGAAGTTGCGCATACGCAATTTTGGGCAACTTTCAGTACTTCTAAATATTCTTGACCAAGAGTTCTTATTTCCAACTGTTAATATCAAAGAGAAAATCAAATTTTACTTTTTACTTCTTCCAGTACGTCTAAATATGCTTGGCCAGAATTTCTGAGTTCTAAGTGTTAATAATTTTACTTTATTGATTTAATTAATTACTTTAATGTTCCAAACACCTAATATTTTAATTGAACGTCATTTATTTTCGGTATTCTACAATTTCAATTCAGTTTTAATTACTCCGAATATTCTGCGAAAATTTATTCTATTCAGCCTCAAGAATAAGACCAAGAATTTTCAGCAAGGATCGTCGTACTCAAAAATCCTGCAATAAGTCCGCTAATATGTAATACAAAAGAACAAGATAAGAAACTGAATAAAGAGAGCGAATTTCATGACACTACGTATTATAAAAGATACAATATTTAATAGACTAATCATTTATTTATACATTATTAAATTCTCTTACAAGTATTGTATATAGATGAAAAATGAGAACGATGTTGCATACGTAAGTAATAAGTTCATAGTTGTACAGAAAAATATAAGATTTTTAATCATGCACAAGGTACAGTTATGAATAATATTATTGATCCGCGTACTAGTGCGTTGGCATGTTTTATAGTATGCATATACACCATCTGTTTCTCAAAAAAATATATCGTTATACAATGTGGCATGAAAGTGCATTTAGTATGAAATTTCGTAGAACATTGGACGGTTACGATAAAAACTATTCGTGTGATAAGTTTTCGCTACAGTTGTACTAAACAGAATAACAAAGAAGAATGTTATATCACAGCAATAAGCCTAACATGGAATTAGCTGTAATAAGTGTTAAATACGATTTACAGTTAGATATAATTGATTTTTAAAATATATATATATGTATAATTATTTAATTGATACTAAAATTATCAGATAATTGACAGCCAATTATAAGAAAGTAATACAATATTTTGGTCCGCATCACTAGGACTAGTATTATTCTCTTTCTTTTTTAATACCTCACTTATGTTTTGAATTATTTAAAAAGCATATGAAACACTTTTTTTTTTTTCTTATTATTTTATTCTGTAATAAATTTGGGCTAATGATTGCTTCTCATTTTTTCTCCAAAATCTGTTTGCGTTAATCCCATGGACAAAATTGAAATATAAAATTATCTTTTCTCTTATTACATTACATATGGGGATAAGCCACTCGCGTTTTGAACTCTTGATTACTACGGTCGTTATAGTGTCGTTGAAGTGACAGCGCTCACCCCATGAACTAGTACAGTTGGTGGTAAGTCAACTGTTAATTCCGTCAACAGCTGTAGATATTGCATGTGCAGCGTGTCCTCCGCCCAAGCATTGGCAACTGGTGGCGCTGGCAAATATATAAAAGCAGCTGCTGTCTGAGAGGAATGACTGCGAATGAGTTGGTTAACGCTGAAAAAAAAACAATTGTGTTATTTAAAAAAGGATTGTAACGTTTGACAAGCGATAAGCAAAGTTGTATAATAATCTTACCTCAATACGTAAGCTCTGGAAGCATTACTAACTTCATCATCAATTGGATCCGTACTGGATTCATAATAACTCTCTGGCTTTGCTTCGATCAAAGGTCTACCTTTCAATCCACTGATCTGTGTTTCGAAATTTTCAATTTTCTCAATCGAAGCAGAAATCCTTAACATATTCAACAGTTTTCTTATTCTGTGCTCATTCGACACCTTCATAAATTCATTGGGTAAATTATTGGACTCCGCAATGTTTAGATTTGAAGATACTTCGCCACTTGAAATTTCACAGTGGAAGACCCTGAGATGTAAGTTCTTCCAGACCGGAACCATATTAATGATACATGCTAGTTGAAGCATAAAGAGTGATGTTGTATCGAAAGGATCTTGATCGGATGGTTGAAAGAAGTTAACAGGCCAAACATCGATGTACTTCAGGTTTGAGTTTCTGTGAGAATAAATTTCCAATATCATTAATCGAATGATTGTTACAGGATAAAGAACTTTGCATGGTAACGAACGACGGTATACTAACTTTGTTATACGTGACTTGTCAAGCAAGTGGAAGTTTCTGCATACACACAAATTCTTTTTCATTCGAAGAACATCCAAGCACATGCGTACGTACTGAAGAGGATCGAGTGATTTCTGAGTGCCAGGTTCTCGCAATGGAAACACAGGACCATTAGCAGATGTCGTGACACTGTCAAATATATTGGTAGCATATTGGGAGTTCTCAAAGAAATTATTTGGCGCCTCCTCGTCATAAAATCCAAGAATTATAGTATTTGGTTTCATAGCACCCATACCGGACAATCTTATCAAATGATGTAAACCCTCCCGCACTGTTTTTGTCATTGTCAGTTCAACAAAAGCCTTGACCTTCATATGATCAACGAGACTCAACCAATGAGGATACTCATCCATTGTTGGATCAGTGCTCTGTCCAGAAAATTCGCCAACCTTAACATGACCAATGACGTAAAGTCCTCCCTTCTTTAAGTCGTTAACAAAGTGAATCAGTGGACACATTGACCTTGGGGATGAGACCATAAGGAGCATCTGCGGCCTCCAAAACTTCACGTGATCCTTTCTCGAGTCCAACATAAGAAGATACTTTCTAACCTGATGGAATATCAAGGCTTGCGATATGCTACCCCATGGCGCGTTCTTGCTTGGTGAGAATAAATGCAATACGATAACGAGTATCAGACACAGAATTATGCTGCTGGAAGCATAGATGCTGTTTGTGGTGAACATCATCACGAGTGTCCCAAGAAGGCCAATGGTTGCCGTGTGCCAAGTGAAATAATTGAATGTTGGCCTGAAATTAGATTAAAACGTTTAAGCGATTTGACAGATAATTGGACGCCAGCGAATGTCGTTATTGCCTTTGTATATATTTCTTCCAGTCTCAACACCGCGTTACCTAAAGTTCGGTGCGCTTGCTAATTCCAGGCCGAGGCAAGCAAGATTGGTAGCCAAGTAGCTTAATAGAAATAGTACAGTGTTAATTTGAGCTATGGTGTTCAGTGATCCGATCAGTAAAATTACTTGTACGAGACTCCAGGATGTAAATACAGCGGCAACGGGATTGCCACGCCAAGTTCCTTGCGTTATGAAGTTCAAGCCAGATCCTGAGTAATGAAAAGTAATTATTTATACCGTTCAAAATAGTTTGTAGCGTTGATGAAAAGACTTACCAAAGACGTTGTCTTTAGCTAAAGCTTCTAGCACTCTACTGGATCCAATCAAGTTACTTAAACCAGCGCTGAATGTTGCTGTCAAAAGACCAACAGCTACGAATGGCGGCCATATATTAATTGGCATCATGTACATGAAATTATTTTGCAATAAAAATCGGCTTGTTGTTGCGGCAGTAAGTACGGACAGTACAATATAGCAGATAAAGGTGAACAATACAGCTGACAATGTACCACGAGGTATGTTTTGTCCTGGATTTTTTAATTCGCCTAGTTGTCACGGAAAATGAAGGTTAATCATTAACAATATTATTTACAATGAAATCTAATTTTCTTAAAACTCTTTAATGTGCCTTCGTTCAATATATACCACTCATATTTGCTCCAGCCATAATGCCAGTCACACCGCTGAACAGCACTCCGAAGACACTTGCAAAATCTGTCATTCTTCCATCACTTGAATAATCTGTGGTATAATTGGCATACAAGTTTTCTGCCAAAGTTGATGCCAGTAAACCAGTATATGTCCCATTAACCCGATGTGTTTCATTTTGTACCAACATGTTGGCCTCGGGTATCAATACCTAAACAAATTTTATTAATCATTCTACGCCTGTGCTGGTCTTTTCCTTCGCCAGAATACACTGGATTGAAGTGTTGACATTATATTTAAAATAATTAATGTACCTTAAATTGACGAAAGCAAGAACGTACCTCCATAGGTCCTTGTACTAAGAAACTGATAATCACACTTCCAAGGCAAATGCAAACAATTGCCAAAATAGCGACGCTGGTCTTTGCAAACATTGCAGCTCCGATCAGGCATACCAGAAGATTTGCGGTATTTAATACCGAACAATATAAAAATCTCCACCAACTTCCATCTGGGATAAGAGCGTTGCTACCAGTCAAGTAACCCGAAGGGCCAAAATTTTCTACTAATCCTTCGGCACAGCCAGATATGCATAAAGCACTTGACACAATGTTGGCCATAAAGAATAATGTTCCGATGGATCCTCCAAATTCAGGTCCTAGGGTACGACTGATCATAACTAAATACTATTTAAGAAAATATTGCAATTTTGTATTATATTATAGAGGTTGCGTATTGATAATTATTCACAAATTGATATTATAGGCGTTATAAAATAACATAAATAAAAAAGATATTAGGCAGCCATAGTTTGTACAGAGTACAGAATTAAGGTAATCACTGGCATTTACTCCTTACGTTAATAATAATTTTTAAAAATTGTTAAAATAGTCATGCAAATAATTGGGGAAATCATTACATTAAAGATAGTAATTAGGTTTAAGGAAAAATTATATCATGATTGTATCATAGATATTTTTGAGATATTATGTAAGTTTTGCCAACGCGTTTTTACGCTTGAATGAGTAATACTACTCACAATATGGTCTGTTAGGAGTATCTATATAGCAGTTTCCCTACGCTGTTTAAAAGGATACAATAGGCACCACCTCCCTCAACTGCTCCATTTGTTGAGATGGCACAAACTGATGCGACAGTAAATACCAAAATTCCATAAGCAATTATGAATTGTGTGAGAGTCACTAGTAAGCCTGCATTTCCAACAATATATCCTGAAAAAGTACAGAGAAAAAATGTGTAATATATTGATACTAAACTTATTTGAAATAATTATAGACTAGCATATGCTGCTGAGTCTCTCGACACCAGTAATACAGCATACAGTTCATAAAGACAATATTAAACGTTAAAACAATTACCCATTCGTATGAAAACTAAGGCACTGAACATGGACAGTGTAACAGGACTGAAAACACCTGCAAATGTTCCCAGCGTACGCCCACTCTCAACACCAAGACTGCCAAACTCGACATATCCATCACTTTCAGAAGATGATGTCTTTCCGAATCTAAAGAAATTGCTCAATCTAAAGAAAACTCCGTTGCCATGGATTAGCGGAGCTTTCTCACTGGATATTCTGACATTAACTGGATCTGCATTCGTTGAACCAACTTCAGAGGCTAACATTTTCTACGGCTCACCTGTTGAATAAGAGTACGATAGATCATAAACATAAACATATTAAAATAAAATGTTTATTTCTATCGTTACAAAAGGTTCATATCCAAATTGGAATACTATTCAAACAAATGATATACTAATCCACCCGCTCAATAGATGCATATCTGAAGTGCATTCAATCTTAAAGACAGAATAATTGAATAATTTAATAAAAAAGTTCTACAAAGATTTCACATTCCAGTCACAGATGACTAACAAAACAAAATTAATCTTATTTATAAACATACGTGAAATTATACACTTCGCATAATAAAACTGAATGATTTTATAAGTTAGTCACACAAAAATGATGTCATGAATTGAAACGTCAACCATCAGCCTGCATCAGACTGCCAAATCTGTGAGCGTACGAGATTTAGTAATTATCTCACAACTGTACTTTGCATTCTTTTGTGCGAAACTATTTATTACCGGTAATTATGATTGGTCAATTCTATCTAACTCTGAATTCTGATTAGTTCTTGAAGTTCTTGATTTTTTGGGGGAATTTCCTTCCTTCCTCCTTTTCCTTATGGCTGTCTCCTCATTGGGAGAATTTCATACCTCCCCGTTTCTACTCAGGCATTGAGTAACGATATAGATGGGATCACTAAATTGAAAATATATACAAAGATGAGTAGGAAGCTGCACAACGCTACGGTTTTAAGTGATACCAAAGTCATGGCGCAAAATCGTAACGGCGAGTCTAGAAGTAGGATTTTCTGATCATCGCCTCCGTCGACAATGCGAATCCCGTCGTAGCCGAGCTAAACGTGAACCCAACGTGTAGCTTGGCGGACAGAGGTTCTCCGCTACTCATCTCTGGTTCCCAAAGCAATCCTTAGAACAAGACCGGGAACTATAGAACTTCTCAAGAACTATTGAAAAAACCTACTGTTAAACATTTTTAAGAAAGTGCAGTACCAACTTGACAGCCGTGCAGCACTTCAATTTTTGCACGTCAAATATCGACCCTCGGGAGGTCCTGGTGGTGCTCGCAAGGACGCCGTCGGGTGCTACACCCGTGATCTTCCGTCGCGATGAATCTTGACTAGGGGTAAATCTTTCGCCTCTAACTTACCTTTTGCGTCATTCGTGTCCCTTCACCCGACTTCCCTTCCTTCCTGAGGTTTTCTCCCTCCTAATCCTGTGCGCGATAGCCGCAGGACCAGCTTTTTCCTCAATCCAAGAAAAAAACACGGTCCCCCGTTGGGCCTCGAAGGGGTCGTAGCCCAATAAGTGGTCTGTGGTCGTAGCTCCCTTGTGGAGAGGTTAGACCTCACGGAAATGGGCGAGGAGGGGCCCATTTCGTTCCCTTATCCTTCCCTACCCTTCCCAGTGTTCTCAAATCCTACTTCTACTGTTTCCTTCCACCTAACACAATAAGATTAACTACCTCTACTGCCGTAGCGTTAAATAAAAAAAAAACGTATTCTTACCGTAAGATGTCAACATGCTGATCCACGGTAGATGCAGACGATGTTAATTTTGGGATTGTACCTACGCGTAGAATATTCTGAAGAATGTTATAATTTCATAACGGAATGGCAACGTCTATTAATATTGAAGAACAGCTATCAATTATGAAAGACAGTTTCTCTTAACTTAACAATAGGAATAATAAGATTAAAAAATAATCGATTCCTAAAATTAAAAAATATATATGTACCAACAATTAATAATCCAGCACTGTTTGTACCTTACTCGATCAATATAATTAATAAATCCAACAGACATTGCAGTATACCCGCAAGATTCATTAAACATAAACCGACCCCCAGGAAACTGAGCAATACTTACCGCTAATCCAGGTTTAAACAGTAATACTAAATTCTCGACCTAAGCAGTAAATAGGAGCTTAATTTTATGGACAGTATAACGTGTGTCCAATAGAAACCGACTACTGGGACGGGAATATCGGTCCACCAATATTTCAAGCGACAGCCAGGATTTAGAACAATAATTTATTTCGTATAGAACTATCTTACCGACTTTTCTAATCCTAGTGGACAGGTTATTGCATCTTTTTTTAAAGTAAATACACCATTGTTACCTCACTTTATATCCTCTTATCGATAGAACAACTATCGCCATTGTTGAGCTTGGGTCAAAAGTTTTATTTACTTAATAAGAACAAGTTGAACTTGCATGGATGAGCACTAACGTCATTCCTTGCATATTCCCAAAGCGCGGGTTTATTTAATTCAAATATAAGAATTCGAATGAGTAACGTATCTTTCTTTCTTTTTTCATCTCTCGGATAAAAGGACGAATTTTTTTTTTTTATGGACGCACGAGACATTAATTGCTTGTAAAATAATATACTTTTCATTATTTAACGACAGTTACGTAAAATCGAAGGAAAACGTAACAAAGAGGAATGGCGCTTCGAATCGACGCTTCGTGCGTTTCTTGTGCGATAAACGATTCGCGATTAATTCTGGGTATTATTAATTCGATTAATAATACCGAAATAATACTGTATAAAAATGTCTGTTCGTCAAATGTGAATCGTACAATTGCGCTGTGAGATTGTGACATTACGATTGATCGCGAAACTATTTTTATACCCCACAAATTATCTCGCGAATGTCTTCTATAATATGTCAATTAATAACCATCGATAGTGATAATATAGATACAGGCATAATTTAAATAGACCAATCGGAACATGGAACAGACGGTAAGTGCCTATATTTATATTAACAAAATGTATGAAGATAAATCGCGTCAGCCGTCTTGACATCATCAAAAGAAGAAATTTTACATGAAATTCGCTCGTTTAACGAGTATAAATATTATTAATTCATTATCGCCACCAGCAACAACTTAATTAACCATAAAGAAACGTCACTCGCAAGGACGTCGAACGTTTAACGTATAAAAATCAACGAAATGTTTATCAATGATTAAGCGCAGCGAATGACAACGAAACGATTTAGCACAATGAATTGAAATTTTTTAAAAATTGGTACTAATCAGTTGATATAGACCGATAAGAAGGTTAATTAAAATTGGGATAAAGACTTGAAGACGGAAAGAGATGGAGAAAGTCTAAGGAGTGAGAAAAACATTCATTACAGTTCGTTGTACTCGGAGAATAATTGTCCTTAAGAATTCTTCGTGATCAGTTTCTATGTGCTGATAGATAAAACGAAATTAAATTCCTCGTGGGAAAGAGGTTATTTAGAATAAGGAAACGTATTCTACATATATACAGTCGCACAGAGAGCGATAGGAATCGTCGCGCGACGATGACAAAATAATAAACTGTTCAAAGGTTTCGCAGCTTCAGTTTCCAGATTCACAATCAGTCTTCTCCGTTGGGAGTTCAATGTCGATTTTTGAATCAGCTATTTTCACATCGGCTACTACTTTCTCGCAAGCCTCCACGTGACAGGAGATAGTTTGTTCAACGGTTTCGTCTACGTTCACGTCCTCCTCTTGTTCCTCTTCTTCTTCTTCTTCCTCTTCTACTGGTAGCACTACTTCCTCTTTAATGGTCACCTGATTATCAGAGTTCTCTACTCCTTGTTCCAATTGTTGCTCTTTCACTCCGGTCTCTTCTTCTGGACCTTGTGGATGATCCAGATTGCTGCGAATAGGTTCTTCGGACTGAATGGACTCACTTGCATTTCGATGAAACGTTACTATGTGATGGTCCAGCTCTACTCGGAAGAAGAACTTGAGGCTGCAGAGGGAACAGTCGTAGGGACGAGCACCAAGGCCATGCTGTTGTAACATGTGATTCTGCAATGCCAGAAGGATTACTGGTACGGATCTTTTTAATGAATTGAGAAAGAGCTATAACGTGTTGCTATTCTCGAATATTTACCTGAAGGCCAATAGGTGTCGTGAAAAGAGACTGGCAAATATAACAAGAAAGTGCTGCACAGCCAGCAAAGGTGTGTTCTATGAGATGACCTTGAAGTTGAAGAGGACTGCTGGCTTCGAAGAGACATAGATGACATCGTAAAGCATTGACAAATCCTTTCCCAGATGATTCCAAGTGTTCGAGCCTTACATGCTGCCTTATTTTGGCTTCCGTAGCAAAGGACATCTATAGAATTAAAAAGCAAGAGCCATAAAGAATAAGAGGATACAGATAAAATAGGTAATGGACATGTTAAAAAATTAAATTTCCAATTCATAAGTACCTGACATTGAATGCAGGTATAAGTGTTTGGTCCACTTCCTGAAACCTTAACTTCATGTTCTGCGATTCTATGTTTCTCAAGTTCCTCTGGGAGTTCAAACTTGACACCACAGTCCTCGCATCTGGTTGTACTTGCATCGTTAACAACTGTATTCTCACTAGCAACAACACTCTCTTCGGATTTATGTTTCCTATCACTGTCCCACCTCTCTTTTCCAGAACGGATGAGTTCGTAGGGTGAATTAAGAATGGGTAGACCCTGAGAATGTCTGACGTAGCATGACTTGCAGACACGTAACGGTTGACCAGTAACACTACTCCTATTAGCAGGAAGACTAACAAAATCCTCAGAGTTCAGTTCGCGTAAACAGAGACAACAGCTTGGTTTTTGTAATTGGGAATGTTCTTGCTGTCCTGAATTTGGACTGGAACTCGACCCTAAACCAGATCCTCTGGAACCACAGTTAGGCCTTAAATGATGCCTGGCATGGAGTCTACATTCAAGTTCACTCATAAGAGTCTGCCTGCAGACTATGCACCCTGCCGGAAGATGGGGTAAAGCGTTATCGAGTCTTTGCTGGGTATCGACACCTTCCAAACTGTGTCGCTGAACGTGTTCCAGAAATTGAGCTTCTGTGCTGAGATTCGCCCGACATACAAGACAAGTGTCGCTTAACTGAATCTTGCAATGCTTCTGGAGTTTGTGCTCAGCGAGTATCGCGCCAGAAGGACAGACCTCGTCGCAGATGTTGCACTTGTGACGTCCACCAGGTTCATTCGATGCGTGTTGAATTCTCGTGTGGGACTCCAGTTCGCTCCTGGAGCGACAGATCTCGCCGCAATAGGCGCAGGTTAAGCTAAGAGTGGTCCCAAGAGACTTGCTTTGAAGCTTCGTAGAAGAAGTGGAAGAGGTGGACGAAGACGAAGAAGGTGCTGGAGGTAGCGACGGTGGTGGAAGTGGCGGAGGTGGTGGCGGTGGCGGTGGTGGAGGTACCGAAGGCGCGTGAGCCAATTTCTTATGCGCTTGTAACTCAGCGTCATTAGCGAATTCACCCCTGTCGCATAGTTCACAGCGCTGTCCACCAGGATTACCAAAATTGAGTCTCTTGTTGTTATTGTCACGTTGATTAAGAGAATTGTTATTGCTGGATGCCGGTGAACGTCCTCTTTTCAAAGATGGAGGTCTCGCCTACGAACGAACAACCAGGAACGATCATTGATTCGCCATTACCGCCGATCCGTTCATCATTAAATAGGACAGTAGCGAGTTCCAGATACTTACCGCAGAGTCGTCCTGAGACCTGGTAGCACGAAGTGCGCGGATGTTGTTCCGGACGTTAGAAGGGAGTTCAGCGGTCCGATGAGCATGCGCCAGGTGCCTCTCGAGGAGAAACTCAACGGCGAAACCTTCGCGGCAAATAGGACACCGGTACAGGCTGGTAGCATGGCTAGCCAGATGAAGCTGCAACTCGAGGTCGGAGGTACAGCACACCCCGCAGAAGACGCAACGAGGACTTGGATGCATTAGAACTCCTGGCGTCGATGCTGGACTCCTAGGTAGAGGACTATCCCCAAGAGGCGGTGCGTGGACGCTCCTAACGTGATTAGCCATCTCAACCTCGCTCCGAAAGAGGGTACGACCTTCGACGGGTGCATTCCCAGGAGAATTTTCATTGTTCGATACCGAACAGACGTTGCATCGGTAGATCCTACATTCCTGACTATGCTTCACGGCAAAGTGTACCTGAATAGCCACCCTGGAGTCAAAAGTATCGCGACACAGAGCGCACCGGTAAAGATGATGTGCATGAGCATCCAAGAGATGTCGCTGAAGTAGATCAGGATGAGGATAGAACTTCTTGCAAGCGGCACAGCAGTACTCCTTGCTAGTCTGTCCTAGAAAGTGCTTAGTCAAATGGTCCAGCATATCCTCCCGCTCGTGAAAGGAGGCGTCGCACTTCGGACAAGGATTCTTAAGCACCTCGTTCCTCTGATCCGCCTGCAGGTGTCTCGCAAGGTGTTCGCGAAAGGATTCAAAGTCCTTGAGAGCAGCTCCGCACTGACCGCAAAGAAGCGTGCCTGCGGAGTAGCTGTCGCTACTGGCTTTCCCGTGTTTGCTGGTCAGGTCGGCAGGTTCCACTGGACCAGTTTCCCTAGGTATCTTCGTGGTCCCACGTTCATCACGGGACCGACCATCCTTCCTCCCATCGTATGGCTCGTACGACTCGTACGGTTCATACGTTTCGTAAGGCTCGTAACCGCCCTCGGAATCCTTTAATGCACCATTTGTCTTCGGTTCCGAGTACCCTCGACTCTCTCTACCATCCCTGGTCTCCCGGACCTCTTCGAAGCCCATCCTCCGGTTCTCGCAATGCTGAAGAACGTAATGCTCCGCGTAGGCAGCGGCCGTGGCACAGGGTATACCGCAAAGTGGACACATCATAAGAGCGCCGCCAAATCCATCTGCCGTACGATGGATCGAGATCAGATGATCTCTCAGTGTACCTAGACTAGGGAACTTCATGGTGCATTGACCGCAGGAGAAGCTGCTCTCGTAGGAGTCGTTCCTCTCCGTAGGCCTCTCGCGTTCTTCCACGTACTTGCGCTCGTACATTGGTTCACGGTTGGTAGTACTTGGCGTTTCCGACAGTCGACCTGGCGAAGGCATTATCAGATGCTCTCCGCTCACTATACCCTGGTGCATCGTGTGCACGTGCATCTGCAGCTGCTGCATACTCGTGAAGGAGTCACGCGTGCAGTACATACAGGCGAGCTTCAACGGTGAACTGAGGATTGGCGTGTTCGAAGCGCTGGTTGCTGACTGTGATAATTTTGTCATTGGATGCTTCAAGGTCGGGCCTAACTTTGGACTGGTTGACGGTGAGTTTGGTACTGGCGGTGAGGATGTGCTGTGCGAGGATACGCTTCTACGACCAAATTCCATCTCCAGCTTTGAACCTCCTTGGTGCTTCTTATGAGACTGCATGTGGGATGTCAGGGCTGCTGCTGTGTTGTAGCCACGTGAACATGCGGTGCATTGGAATGGCTTTTGAGTGTCGTGGGTCTTCATGTGGATTTTGAGGTGATCACTGGAAAGAAAAGTATTTATATAAGATATCAGTGATCAGAACAGAGCATGCTGAACCTTGACATAGGAATAAATAATAATCTGGCATTTCAGTTTTGTTTCCATATGTGGTGATCTGATATTTCATAAGCAACGAAGCCTCAATGACATGAGATATAGAAATGTAATCAAGTAATAGGACTATTGTAATTGCATCTCTCAAAACTAATTGATTTGTCTTCGTTCGAAGCAACATGAACCTTCACTTTACGCAGTCAAATAAAAATTAGTGAACTTTTAACCTGTCGAATGAGTAATGCAAAAATTATTATGGTCATTTTCAACTGAATCAGATTGACAAATACAGACAAATGTATCTCAAAATACCCAAAGCCTTTTAGAGATATAAATAATTTTATTAATTGATCAAGTTCATTCCTATTACTGACAATGAAATATAGAGCTTTATCGGATAACTGAATTACAATGGATGAACGCATTACACAATTTCTAATACAAAATTCACATCCATCAGTTGTCCTCGATTTGAACTAAGGGAAAAAATTCAATGAAATAACAAACAATGAAACGATTAGATAATTATTAGAAATAATTCTCAAACGAGGTCGATAAGTCAATACCTAAATACAGAGACCAATCGAACCTGACAAAGATCCAGTAGTCCCATTTGACCCTACGATTAAATCATGAACCTTTACAAGAATACTGAATGACAGCACAGCTCCAATTTTTTTGTTAAGGCCCAAAACGGTCCCAGTCACAGGCAGTCAAAATGCATTAAGAAATCAATCAAGATATCCAAGGAAACGAGGTTGAGTACAAAACAGCGAACAGTTCCCCTCTATTCTTCAAGTCCAATTCCCTGAAAGGATCATCACGATCCTCATTCGCAGTACGATAGATCCCAGTGAAAGATCCGATCGTCTCACTCTCTTTCTCTCCCACCGATTCCCCGAAAATCAAAGCGCTCAATAATTGCCATTGATCGATTCTGAATCGACAGGATTTTTTATTGGCGTGAGTCAAGCGACGACCCTACGGGTTACCAGGAAGTCAATAAAAAAAAAAAAGAGTATGACGACTTAATTGATTAGCGTGCGTAAAGCCGAGACAGTTGGCTAATAAAAATGGCGATCGTCAAACGGTGGGGATGGCTATCCTTGTTGACCGTGAAATAAATGGAAGTAAATGGATTGGAAACTTAAGCCCCACCCAGTCGAGTTTATCCGACTCGCGTGGTCAGATTCATTTCCCACGGCACCCACCACCCCCGTCACGTGGCTTTACTGTTTTCTCTCTTTCTTACTCCCCCCCCCCCCCCTCACTCTCTCTCTCTCTGCTCCAGATCGCCCCATCCCCACTTCGTTCATCCACACTCTTCGCTCCTCGACTCCCCTTCTCCATTTCCGGACCCACAATAAGAAGACCGACCAGAACCAATGATCGCGGGGGGTCAAAAACGTGACGCTAGATCGGATGCCGAAAGCCTGAGAACGGTCCAGGTTCTGCACCTCTTCGGCTACCGCATTTCTAGGGACAAAAACGATTTCGGATGGTAGCGACTGTATCGACAGAGCGAAATGCTGTTCTCTCGAGTTTCACCTGTTCCTCGATTGCAACCACCGTATCAAGGCCAATCGAGTCTATCGTTTCCTACTATCGATAACAATGATAATTAGTAATATATATATATGCCTATTGCCAAAAAATATTTTAACATCTGTTACAACCTCACTTGACACCCTTAAAAAAAATTTTTAACATAGTACCAAGACCCTCTTGCGATGTAACAAAATTGAGAACCACTGATACCAACCCGCCCCTTAGTAAGGTCACCCAAGCCGCTTAGCGGTAACATACAAGAACCGAATAGAGACGTAGCGTAAAGATCTGTAGATGCGATTATAATACTGGTTGACAGGTTACAGTTTGGCGGTTACGACTTGGTCGAATATCGTCATAATATAATAATCGACAAACAATTAATATACGAATCTCGTAGGACGGTTCTCAATAATTGAATGATCAAGTCTCACTGGGTTAAGTGTCTCCGTGTTAATACAGAATTTAAAATAGATCTTTCACATAAGGTGAGCACAGAGTTTTGACCGCGACTTAAAATATTATGTCTATATCCACGCATACACATATGCACGTATGCCGTAAAGCAAAAGCGACGTACGGATGAACCAAAGGAACAGCAACGAGACACTTGACTAATGTTCTACCTGTTGTCCCGCAACACCTATGGCTCTGCCTGTGCTAGTATAGTGAAACGGGTGTCCGTATAGTAAGTACAAGAAGGCAAAGTCGTCCATCCCCTTCCTTCCTTTCTCTACTCGCCCCCCCCCCCCCCTCGCTTCTCTATTTCGTTGCCCCTCGCAGCAGCTTAGCATTTCAATACACGCGCGGACTCAATGCCACGGCGATACGTGAGAGTACTGTGGGCTCCTAAGGAGTAAAGCTTGACTAATGTCCATAGCCCCTTGGTCGCCGTGTGATCATTAGTCATTTGTCACCCAGCACATCGCTCCCCGGAATCGTATACAGTCCCCAAAAGTATCCTTGAAAATTTCTCGCTTTGAATTTGATAGCGATTTTATTAATATTTTATAGGATTCTATCAGACGACGAAGATCTGTCTGTCTTGCTTAAGGATTTTGCGACTGACTTGTATGAAGAATTTAAAAGAACTATTCTATCCCTTCAGGATGGAGGATGAAGGCATTTTTTTTTACGAGTCCTTTGGATACTTCGTTTCGATCAAACGTGGCTGGTTGACTTTTTAACAGATTCTTGTGGTCGACTCGATGCATGACACTTCGGACACGTGCTTTTGTTTACATGGATCTGTCAGTGATGCGATTGGAGTGACGTTTCGTTACCGGTGTTTTGATTAATCAAGGCTATCGCTGGAGAGTCACGTGTTGAGTTCTCAATGTGAAACAGGTCTGGAGCAAAGTGACATCTGCCGTTGACGTTCTAAGGGACTTCCGGTTCGCTGTTAAGCATTTAAGGCGAGTCGAGATTTGTGAATCCTTCGAAATATTCAAACCTACGGAGACAACGTTAAGGAAGGATTAAATGATTGACAAAATTAATAAGTGCCACTAGGAGTTACGCAAGTTGAGAATAGAAGACATTAATGCAGACGCGTCAATGGACGTGAATGGAAGATTATATATATATGTGTGTGTGTGTATATATATATATATATTTCTTTTTTCATACCTTCTGGAGAAGGCAGCTTCGCAGTGCGAGCATCGATATCTCCTATCGCCCGTGTGCAATTTCACGTGACGATCCCTACTGCGCTTGTGCTTGAATAACCTGGCGCACCAGCTGCACCTATAGGGCATCTGATCGCCATGACTCTGAAACAAGAAATAAAGACAAGACATATAAATTAGTGATCGAATAAAACGAAGAATCACCAAAGTCAAGCAATCGTTGATCAATCATAACCTAAAAGATCCACCGTGTCGTTTCTCGGGACAGCGTACCGACACGCCTCGTTAACCCTGGCGGATGCTCTCGGAACTAACTTTACTGATTGCACGAAACGCCTCCACGGCTTGGCTTTATTAACGCGACCTCTCTCATAATCGAGAAGACATCGTCGAGGTCGTACGGAACACCGAAAACTAACGGACGTTATGACATTAGCGATGGTCGCTGAGCAGCGGACGCCTTTTTTTTTTTTTTAACGAGTTCGTTAAAGAGACCCAGTTTTAAGTATGGATGCGCGGTCGATACTGCGCATGCGCCGACATCAGAAGTCTTCGGCGGGAACGATTTGAACGCAGATACGAATTATGTATACGACTGCTGGAGGAGGAACCGGGGGGGGGGGGGGGGGGGGGGGAAGTTAAAAATGGAGGAGGCACACGCGAGAGACGAACGAAATGCACGGGTTGAATTTCGTTGCTGAGACGGACCAGCATTTCCGAGTGTCACCCATCGAGATCGGTTTGTACGATACGGTCCCATATGGTCGGGCCCTTTGTCGCCAGTCGCTCACCTCGACTTCTTCTGAGTTCAAAGTCGAGCGAAACGTTACGTCCGTGGTTTAAGCCTGGCACGTAGCTAGGTTGATGGGTTAGGTGGTCAGCTTCTTCGGCGGCTCCTTTGACAGGATACGAAGAATGGCCAATTCGGATGAGATCTTTCTTTTTTTCGCCTCGGAACAGAGGACGAAGACTACACGAAGGAGCGTCGAGTAATATTCTCGGGGACCGGAAGTAGGGTAACTCTTAAATCGACCGGCACGATTCTCAACCGCGAACGAGGTGACAGGAAGTTCATCCCTCTTCTGGCTGGTATCACGCGTGCACCCTCTGCTTGACCTTTGCGTGACGAAACGTCCAGGTCTGTCTCTGGGGTTTTTCGCGAGAATCGCGAATCAGGCCTCGTTTCGAGCACCTGGACAGAGCCGGTACAACCTGTTACGGTTTGTACGACACAGATTTTGACCTCGAGATGACCCGAGGCAGAGTCAACGCGGAAACGTGCCTAATGCCACCGCCATGCAAAGGAGATGAATCCGCGTAATGGACGTGGGTCAAAGGAGTAACTTTGCACATCTGGAATTTCAAGTTTTTGGAGGCTCATTTTCTGGAGGACGAATAGATCGGGCGTCGCTTCCTCTTTCTCGTCTTCCTTTCTTCTTCTGGGTCATCCTCGTTCTATACGCTTCGATCTGGAGATCTCGGTGCTCGAAATAGGCAGGGGAGAGACCGGATCGAGCAAACTGGTATCCTCGACGATGTCGCCGTGCGGATTTTTCGGTAACTATTTTGGTATTGAGGTAAAATTATTTTATTTTTTTTTTCTATCATCAAGCATCTCTTTTTAGCGTATGGGAAAAATTTTATTTACTTTGGTATCGAACTTCCGGTTCTTACCTGCTCGTGTTTCTTGAGGTAGCTCAGACGCGGAAAGGTTCGGTCACAGAACTGACAGGGATATGGAGCAGCAGGGTTGTTACCATCGCCTGGTCCACCGTTCTCAGCGTCAGCTTCCGGTTCCGATGGAAAACTAGCCGACGTCGGCGTCGCACAGGAGGAGGGAGTCTCGCCGCCCCTTCGCGAAGTAGGTCCGCCATCTTCGCTGTGCCACGAAGAACTTCCGGTTCCCAACGCATCTGTAATTAAAAAAATTTTTTTTTTTCACATCCACTCAAAATTCGTTAAATGACCAATCACTGTAATTCTGACTGGTATCACTTTGAAAAAAATAATTCTTCACGAATTCCTCATTTTTCATCCAAACAACAAAAGCCTATGAACATCAGTTAACTAAGAATTAAGAATCAAATCAGCGACTAATCGTCAAAATTAATAGATTAAGATCATCGACTATGATGACACAGTAACATTTTTTTTTAATTAACGATTTGAATCGACTAATCAAAATTCAAAACTGTCCACCGATTACCGTAAAAGTACCAAAAAACGTCGATATCGAAATGACTTCCTTTCCATTATAAAAAAAAAAATTCAATGATTTCTGAAACGGGGCAAATGACGCACAGCAAAGCCAAACGGAAAGCTCTGAACTGAATTCAAACGACACGATAATTTTCAACGTGACCAACGACCAAAGTACCCGTGCCTGAAGGACAAGGACGATGACAAGGACTCTGGCAATTGAAGGTACCATCTTAAATGGTACCCGAGGCCAACTGGTACCTTCTGTACATCGAAGTCAAGTAACTCACTCAGAACCGAGTAAAATATTTCTCGCCAGTTGTCAGATCCTTTTTCAAAAACAAGTTCCTGTCCGACGCAAAAGAGACCAGTTCCCGTGACCTTACGAACTAAAAAGGTACCAGCTCCATCTAGCTGGTCGCCCGGCTTCGCCTTGTCCGTTATGTCTTTTTATCATATTCGTAACGAGTACACGGTGAAACTGGTACCATTAGCCAATGTTCCAACAACGAGAAGACGAAATCCCAGGAGTCATATATAAATATACATATATATATATATACATATATATATATATGTATATAGCTAAAGTCGCATTTACGCTGGACGCATCGCAAAGACTCCGGACTAAATTTAGAGTAAAAAAATCATTAAGGTAGCAGATGGTATCCGATGACACCAAATGTCATAACTTTGTCAAAAAGACTGTCAATGATTTTGGAAAAAGGATTATGCGTCAAATTTTGCAAAAAAAAAATTTTTCAAAGTTTCAAGCCTAAAAATCGTTACGGTATCCAACGGTACCCAAGGGGACCTAACGGTGACCAATCGTCACTGCTAATGATCACCGAAGTTGCTTCCTAAGGTCGCAATTTATAGTGAATAAATTTTTTCAAAATTAAGACGAGAGGTGTCCGATGGGTCTTCACGATGATCATGATGCGTCCAATCACCTGCTACTTAACGATCTTTGTGTCGGGGTGGTCACTTCCGGTAGCGTCACGACTCCGAAACGCCAGTAGGTGGTTCAAGTAAAGATACGAAGAAGCACGTAGGTTCGTCAATGATGGAAACGATCCGGCTAGTTGGCCGTTTCCTCATTTGCCAGGAGGCAGCGCACGCGCGCCTGCCAAGACACCCACGAGTCAATTTAAGAGATTTTACGGAATCCTGCTCGACTTCACTTGGTCGCGTGACTGGCGTCAGCGTCAACGTTAACCGACGCCACCCAATGCGATTGACCATAGGAACATGTATATACATATATATATATACGTGCTCGTGAACGTTTCAGTTTAAATGACTCGCATCCTCTGCCCACATACTGGTCTCATCATTATTAACATTTGCTACCCTAGTTTGCCGGGCGCCACTCGTTCCGATTGACGAAGACGAAGTCAAGGATAAATATGATTTGTCGAGTTGTAAATTTGAATTTTTTTTTCAAAAAATAAAAAAATTTTCCTGTGACATTTCCTTTGGGTATTTCATTTTGACATTTCCCTGGAATGATCCCTAGTGACATCTTTGACCCAGGGTACGAGAGAAAATTAGGTGTAATCTTGAAAATGGCTACCGACCGACTTTCTTCCGGTTCCTACTAGGACGTGTCAAAAGGTCAAATTGCGACGTCTCTTCGATGACTCAGAGCGTCGAACAGCTGATCGTGACAATAAATAAATCGAGCTAGATTTGATCGAATCGAGGTGGGACCATCGCTGCGACCTAGGGATCATTTGTTTATATGCTGACCGCAAACCTAGAACCTGGGCTCCACTTTTGGGGTTTGGTTTTAATTTAGCGACCGATTCCATCCAATCAGCAGATGATGTGTCATCGCTGCGAGAATAGTCGCACTAAAGACTGGCAGCTTCTTTTCGCGACCTGCCGATGCAGCCGCGGACTGTTGTCACCTCCCTCTCTGCTGGGCTATTTATAGATCTTCGGTGACGTTTATTAATAGGGTCGCGATTTAACGTCTTTCCTAATTGTGACTTATGCGATGTTAATACGCAAAGATCGGGACGGGATTTACAATTGACGGAACATCTGCCGCGACGTTTTTTGCGTTTCGCAGCGCAGCTAAGAAATCGCGAGATCGTTGGGGCATTTTTGGTCAATGTTAAAATCGCTTATCGACCCTTTCAAAATATGATTAGCTAATCGGACACTTTGATCGAGATCCATCGTCTCAGATCTATGATCTATCAAAATTAATTACGATCCAGAAAAATCGTCAGGTCTGATAGAGATCCGTGACAGGGGTGTAAAAAAATTTTTTTCAAAAATTAGTCAAAGTAACAATCTGTAGACAGAAAGTAAAACCCAAAAAAAATTTCTAAAAAAAATTCTAAAATAAATCACTTAACCAACCGCTTAAAAATATATACTCGAAAATCAGCGCGAAGGTTAGAAATAAATACCCAATTATTTAAATCCCTACCCCAAA
>JARQSV010000444.1:95410-106707 GCA_030142285.1 Calameuta idolon | reverse complement strand
CCAATAACCAACTGCAGTTTCCACCGAAGCTGCATGCACGCTTAAATAGGGATAAAAACAAAGTGAAGTTGCCTCTAGTCGAAACTTCATTCGCAAACTTCAAAGTCTCACTGTGCGTAATGAATTTCTCGATACGACTAACGAGATCGTGATCGATCGGTAATCGATGAGAAATTGCGATCAAGATCGATGAATTTCATCAGTTTGACTCGCTCTCACGTAAAATAAGAGATAAATAGAAAAGAGACTGTGGGACAAAACTTGAGGAAGAAGCTGCGTAACAAATTCGCGTCACCGTTCTACTTCTTGCAACGTTGCCGTTTCAATACGGTTTAATAGAAGCTACAGCCATCTGCCGGCGATCTTTGGCAGATGAATTACACGAGACGAAGGATACTCGTACACGTGGTGGGAGCAGAGAACTGAGGAGTTAGAATTGTACTGGAGATATATACACGCATATATATATATAGAGAGAGAGAGAGTGAGATAGAAAGAGAAAAGAGAGACAAAGAAAGAAACGTTCACGGCCATGAATAAATCCGGCCTAGAGCAATCGAGCGTTCTCAAGAAAATCCCGTAAATCCATCTTAAACGATCCTCCGTCTTACTTTTCGTCCCGTTCCGTTTCGCCTGGTTCCGCTTATCAAAAGTTAACGGGCGATTCTTGTGTTTCGTGTGTGGCAACGCGTATACGTAAATTCACTTCTAATCTGTTCTAATCGCCACTTGACATAAGGAAGTTTACTTACGGACTCTCGTTAGATAGGATGTCTGTGTCACTTGCCTGTTTAGGTTAGAATCCATTGTCGATACGTGTCAAAGTCCGTTTCTTCGTTGATCGTAGACTGCGTGTCTGTGTCACATGAACTGTGGGTTTATCACGTTTGAATTAGACGTGTTTAGAATATATTTGTGGAAATTGGATGTGTATCGGATTGTTAACCGTCGTGAACTGCAGTTTGGAAATGCGCGAAGCGAATCGCTCGAAAACGTGACGAATGAATTTTATTCGATATTCGAGAGGTTAGGCGACGCGACATCTAACGGGTTTTCTCGGCACTAACACCATCGGCAGCTCGTACGCGATGATACGGAAAAGGAGGGAATTTTGAAAAAAGGTAATACGAACTTCTTTTTTTTTTTAAGCGACGTGTGAATGCATGATGTAATGAAAATATTTTTTTTTTCAATAATTTTCTTATTGTCCATCCTTTTGAGTCTCGAACAAGCTCACGCTGTTTCGGTAAAGACTTTCTTAATTTATTTCACCCCGTTCGTACTAAGACTCGCCGGATTTCCGGCTGAGGAAGGTAAATTTTCGCGAAAACGGAACTCGTGCCGAGTGTAGAGAAGCTACAGGAAATGTTCTGACCGGAAGTGGCTACCCTCTTAGAACCAAGGCACCCCTGTCATGGACTCGGCGTATATCTTGACCGCCATCTTACTTGAAATCCTAGGCAGACCCTTCTTCAACGTATCCTGGCACATTAACCGGGACGCTTATGACTTTGAATTAGTACACCATTCAGGCACTGTTTTGCACAAGACTAATTAGTGAAAGGTCATGAACCGAGGAAACGATAAATCGAAGGATTCATATGTACAACGGTAAAATCGATCCGTTCCAAAAATCCCCTATCAGAGTGATTATCAGTAAACGTTATAATTTAATAAATAATAACGTTTATATAATAATAATAAATTAAAATATATACAATATATATATAATAAAAAATATAATAACAAATTAAAAAGTAATAAACAATAACGTGCATTCCGATAAATTTAAAATTGAAATAAAAAGTAATTTGAAAATATTTTCCAAAATTTTTTCTTCTCCATCCCAAGTTTTTATCCTAGTTCGAGGGGTTGAAAAAAAGGGTAGTTCAAGGGGTGGGTGGCACTATAGCCCAATAGCGTGTCAAATGCCAATTCACACGAACCACATCACTGTGGTCCATCGTCAAATAATTTTGTCAGAAAACCAATTGGTTCTCGGATGCTGTGGTCCATCGTATGGATAGACTATACCCATGTAAGATGAAATTAAAGTTACAGTAGCTACCCTTGGACAAAGGGGCTTCTATTGGCTGTTAATTTAAAAGCCGGCATCTCGATCAGTAGATCACAAACACCTGCCATGATTAACTCGATGATCATGACTCTTCCATCGATCCTCGATTTCCAATTTCCGGTTACGTCTCGTTTTCTTTACGCTTGGACCAAGTCGGACTAAATTCATCTCCCGCGTTAAATCTACAAAGTCTTCGAGAGCAAAACTATCGAAACCAAAAAATTCAATAGAAAAAAAAAAAATAAAAGTTCAAAGTTCACGACTATAAATTTTGCTCGTATAACTTACAAATGTATAAATAAGATAAAAATTCCAAGGTCACGGAACCATACACGATGATCTTTAAAGACGCTCGGGATGCTGCGGAGATATAAATGGATGCTGAGGTGACTTGGGAGGTGATCTACTTTACCGTAGCGCAAACTCATTTATTTTTTGTGAATCCCCCAACGAGTCGGCACCCTCTTCGCTGTGGTCCATAGAGGGAGGCTGGGGCCCTATGCTAGTCCCAACATTTTTTGCTCTCAAGGCCAGAGCATTGCGGGAGCTGTATCTCTTGCTCTGGGCCAACCGCGGAGGTCAGACAGGTGAACCCTAATTCGTTGGGGGCCTCTATATCAAAGTGACCGCCCGATTGGATCTAACGATCGTTCCAACCGCGAGAAGATCCTCCATTACAGATCGATACTACTTACTACCGAGCATTAGCTTCGCTCGAGAAAAATGATCCTTTATCACCTGGCCTTCGCTTCTACCACAACATTACAGAAAACGACGAGATGAATCCAAGAAGATGGATTATAAGATCAATAAAAAAAAAGATCAATAATTCGGTGCAGAAAAAAAATATTTTAAGTTAAAAAATTTTTTTTCAAATTACCCACGATCTAGGAAAAAAAAAAAGAAAAAAATCCGAAGATGTAATTCGCAAAATTTAGAATTTTTTATTTCCAAAAAATTCCACGGAGCGAAAAATGTCCTTTTTTTTTGCTCAATTTTTTTTTCAAAATAAAAAGAACGTCACGCCTATGATACCTAAACGCTTTGGAGTTTCTTGTACCGTGTTTGCGTTACGGTCACGGACAGAGCGCAGCAAACGCCAAGAGAGTCTTAGCATCTCCAAGAGAAGAAGAAGAAGAAGCAGAGGGGCAGAGACATCGTTCCGGATGTTGACTTCGAGGCACAGACGGTAGCCAGCGAGACGCACCAGACAGAGAGTCAAAAATAAACCCAACAAATTTTTCAGTTTCGCGGATCCGATGGTTTTTTTTTTAACCAAACATTTTTTTTTTTACTTTTGGTCCAGACCAATTTCGTCCCGAGCCAATCATATTCATCCTGCCGAGACGAAACACTGGGCACGCACTGCCGTTGGTTTTTCCTGGTGACCAGAAGTGAAGAGTTCAAAAAAAAAAGGCGTCTGCGTCGGTAGTGGCACGTGCCACTGGGTCACGCTTGAATTGAAAACCATCAGAGTATGTCGAGTGGGGATTGGCCGCCAACCCAGGAAGAAGACCACCACCTGTCAATCCTTGACTCTTCAGGACCTGCCCAAAGATGATCAGTTCATAGAAGCCAACCTGGATCAACTGCACAAACCACCTAGAACTGTGACTATGAAGGGGAATATAATGTCTGCGGTTGGTCATTAGACAGGATGATCATCTTCAGGGGTACTGAACACCCCTCGGTCCACCTGGTGTCAAACATCTTTAAAACCGGCAGACCGGAACTTCCTGGCTCAAGAAGACCATCGTAATGAGTCTGTGGTATAGGTAGAAGATCTGGTGAAATCAAAGAGTCGATTGAATCTAAAAAGAAATTTTTTTACTTTCTCAAATTTTTATGCAATTGAAAGAAAAAAAAAATTTTTTCAAATACCTGAGTGTCACGCTCGTGGATCTTTTTGTTATTCGAATTTTAACGTTATTTTACTTGACAGCCGGTCTGACTGTCCATTAGGGTCCAGACCAGGTGGATCAGGAAGATGCTGCGGAGGTGAAAGTAATCCGTGAAGAGATGCCATCAGGTATACATATATATACATCTTCTTTGTATATATACAAAGTCAAAAACATGAGTTTACGGTGAATGTACTCTCACCCAAGTGGAGAGTCAGGAGCGAGTTCTCACCTTTTTGTTAATGATCGATCGGGTTAGGCATGCCGAAGCCGATCACGCACGATCATCGATCGGTTCGGCCGGTATCGGTTCGAGCGTTAGGAAAAACTTCATGGATACGTTTAACCGGGTTTGAATGAACGAGGAGGCGATAATGCAGCCTCCGAAGAAAATGGGGTCGCGCTGACTGAGGCTCTGCTATGCTGGGGGGTGGCGACTGGGTCAAAGGTCACGGACAAGCTCAGAGCGGTGGAAGAAGCTGTTATCGATGTAGATGTCACTAGGCGTTCAACGACGGGACTACTTGTTGCGCCAAGGAACCCTTGTGCAGCTGGTTGGTCTGACAACCCCTTTTTTTTGGTCATGCCTTAGGCATCTGTCTTCAATTGGAGATTGAAACCAATTTTTGTTTGCTACTCGACTCTGTGCCCAATCCTGAGTAATCAGAGTGGCTGGTGATCAGAAATAGTAACAGGTTAGATAACGCGACCTGGTCAGACCCGGATGACCTATAGATTTAATTTATGAGACTAAAAAACTGGGAGACGAGATGCATACCCAAGACATGGCTGTGAGGTTAGGCAAAGCTGGAGATGAACTGGTCCATGGGTGCTTGGTACACAGGTTCGGGCCTAAATCTCAGATTACGATCTTACTTGGGAATCGTGCCAAGATTAAGAGCCGGTGAGTCGACCGGAGGTGAGTCAACTTGGCTTGAAAGCTTAGAGATTGAGATACGACCTGGTCCAGGTGGAGGAGCAAGTACACAGGTATACGAATATTTACCTAAAATAGAAAAAAAAGTAATGAATAAAAAATTGACACAAATTGAAAATATATAAATCATCATCGAACATTTTATTCGATCAAGGGTTTTTAATGTTCAAATTGTCGATCAAAGAAAAAAAAAAAAAATCCCCAACAAATTCAAAAAAAGTACCACGTGGTCCCGTGTCTTGTTCATATTCATGACCTTACAAATCCGACTTCTTATTTCGTGTCCCTTAAGGGCGCAGTGTGGGTGTGAAAAACGCCAAGAGGACAAAATATCCCTATAGTGTCATCCCCTCTGTCCCCCACCGTGTTAACCAACGGGGGGCCCCCAGGGCAGCCCAAATTACCAAGCTCCGACTATGGGGACCCTGTGACAATACCGGGCCTTGTAAGTTACTAGAATGAGAACCCGTGAGAAGTCATTGAAGGAGAATGTAGACTCAGGGGGGGGAACGAGAGGTCGGCCAAAGGGGTCCAAACAGAAGACCCCCACTGGATCGAAGAGAAGAAAGATGGACCCCTGCAGCTAGTGGAACCATGTTAACTGTCGCGTCATTGTCACGCGCCACACGGAGATACATTTATTTTGGGAATCATGATTTCCTGGATAAAGTACCAGTCGCCATTTATGAGGTTACGGATCATTTAACGATTCGGAACGACTGGTATCAGTGTGCGCTCTAGTTTTCGAAACTCCATATTGGTTCTCGCATACCCCATTAAAATTACCCACTCTATGGGTTTTGGAGTCCATTCAAATTATACGTAGCACATGGTCCAAGTCTGAAGTCTTGGATTGACCAAAGTCATTGTATTTTTTTTTTTTTTAAGCAGTTGGTGTATTTTCGTTCAGATTTCGGCTTTCGATGACTTGGCAATCTTATATTAAGTCTACTGCAACTGCACTTGGATGGAAAGTGCATCGAACGGAAATAAACGCTCGGCCGAGCAAAACCACCCAGATCTCTTCTCAAGACTTTCGCCGCGTTATTGCGGAGCCAGTAAAATTAAAAATAATTAAAATACAATAATTAACAAGGTATCCACTGATAAAGACATTAACGATCGCACAAGCCACTTCCGGTAGTTAAAAAAAAAAAAAATCCGGCCTACAATCAACCATTACAGTAATATAACAATTCGCACTCTTGATTTCCTCATTTTTATATTACATCAACCGTAATCTCGTTCTCTCTCCCCAAGGAGAATTTAGACCCTGGCACGTTATAATATCTTCCTCAGCATCCTCATCGCCATTCATTCCTTTCACGGTCAGCTCCCGTCTCCTTCTGCAGTTCCCTTATCAGTGGACTTCTCGTCTGAATAAAAGAGAACAAAAAAATGATTAAAAAAAAAAGAAGAGACTACAAAGAACGGACTACAGGGAAGTCGAAGCGAGTCCACGGAGTACGTGGGTAACCAGGAGAAAGAGAAGGATCCTCCCCACCCGATCCCACCCATTCTATCATTCCTCTTCGAGAATTCATCGAACGGCAAACTAGTCGCGCCCTGTGAAGTAGGCCTGAACGCCTAGCGTCACGTTTTCCGTGGGAGCAGAGCGAATCGTAAAGGCGAGTGACAAAACAAGAGATACAAGAAAAGCGTTGATCCGACGAGGTCGCCGACGGACTGTGGGAAGCATGAGAAACTTCATCCTCCGAACGTAGTCAAAGGTGTATCTGACGTTTGATAGTCCGCAGCATCTTCCACGTGATCTCGTATATAATAATAGTGATGGGATATAGCGCGGAAGACGAAGGAACGTCAAATTTGATATAGCTGGGGGGAGGATTACGATTTAACCCCCCCCCAAAAACGAATCGGAGACTGGTTTGTCATTGAGGAGGGTTGTCACGCGGGGGTTGGAGCCTGAGAGTGGGATGAGGCTGCATATCATCTTAAAGTTTAATTGAGTCTTCATCTCGAGGGAGCAAGCCTGGAGCCAATCTTCCTCGGATCCACCCTGCCAACACGATCCCATGGGATTCCCGGGCCTCTTTCGCCTTGACTGTACTCGTTCCTCCATCTTTCTTTTTACTTTATATCACTTTCTTCCGTGGAACAATATAGCGCTTGCTCATTTTTCTTTGTCACTGTAGACTCGTCCGTCGAAGCTACGCCGTGTAGTGTAATGCCTGGCTTTGTTAGGATTTACGGGGATTCCCCGACTTAGTAGGTCTAGTCCGAGTTTAGGGGAATCCCCGTATTTTTCACGTGCTCGTTATAGGCTCTCGAGATGCGCATACTTTTCCTACGACTATGAAAACACAAGAAGAGCGACCCAAGACGTAAAACTATATCGATACCCATCTCGATATGCACGAGCGACTTCACGTGCAGCCTTAATGCAATCTGATGCAGTTTTTATGCAATTTCGCACAGTCGCGTATATAGATATAGAGACAGATGAGAGGCTACATTTTCAGATGACGTAAGGAATTTATCGAAATACGGCACATTGATCGCAGTGTCTAATTAGTGGCTCTCGTTTAATGGACGATGTATAACTTTTTTAATGAGATTAAGGAGTGCGTCAAATTGGCGAGAATTCAAGGGCGTTCAAATTCGAGGATACCCCAGGACTAATCCGGATTCAAAGATAAGGCTGGGGTGTGAGATGAAGGCGGGACGAACTAAGACGAGGGTGAGGATGAACCTTAGCCTGGTTTCTTCCCTGGGGATGACAGTGTAATTCATCGCAAGACGCTGCAACTCAGCCCTCTCTCGCGAGAGGGCGGCCGAAGTAACCAGTGAGGATGGACCCCAAAAGAAGATGCTGAATTGCTTGTAAATGTTTAAATTTCTTTAGTCGTAGCTACCTGAGCATAACTCTCACCACCAGCTTTCCCTCTCGCTCTCTCCCTTGGTTTCATCCCTACCGACACCTCCCACCTCCTTTAGCTTTTATACCGCCACGAGATTGTATCTCGCCTACGCGAAAGACGTCCAAACGTAACTTTGATTTCGTTGAATGTCCATAAGCGCAATTAAATAATTTTTAAAAAATTCTCTCTCTTCACGGTACAATCGATTGTTCGATCACATCCTTCCACGAATATAAAATAAGAATTTCGTACGAACGACCATTTGAATTTCCCGCGCATTATCATTGCCCTTTGTTCGACTAAAATGCCTACGGATGAACAATAATGACGAACGCTATACAGATTACTGTGGGCTTATACGTATAATCCAAGCGGATGTTCCGCAAGATCAGTGAATCATACCGATCGCGTTCATAATAAATATAGTCGATTCGTATAAACTCTTTGATTTTTCCGGTAACAGGGACCAAAAAGTACATATCGGATGTCCCGCTGTACAATGGGTCCTTCTCAAAGACAAAAATTAGTACCGCCCTTTCTTCGTGCCCGTTGTAGGGGTAGCGTTCGCGTCAACGTCCACGTTTCTTAAACCCCATTTGAAACGTTCCTCATGAAAAACCCCATACTATAATATAGAATGGATATCCTGTCCGACCTATGGGGTCGATGGGGTCCACGATGCTGGTGTCTCCATTATGTAGTTGGCATAGGTGATGCAGGTAACTCGATACGACGAAGGGGTATAAAACAAAGTATGAAGGCCCCCGCCAGGAGGTTGCTGACGAGGAGGATGAAGAGAACGAAAGGAGGTCCTGGGTCCGTTTCTATCATCCAGATTGAGAAGGACGTATCATCCGCTAGGACTAAGAGAGGCCGAAGGTCCATATGATCAAGAATCGGAAAGACTCGTGAGATCATCAGACACGAGCGATCTGAAGTAAATGTAAATAATTAATGATGGAGCAAGATCAATAGTGAAAAAAGATAAAATTAAAAAAACCTTAAAAACTCCCTGGACCCACAAAACTCATGGGGCCCTACGACTCTCGCTTTCCATCGAATCCGGCACGGGTTCTGGTCCATGGATCCGGGTGTCCTGCGGGGGCGGTTTATTGTGGAGCACCCTTTGTAGAGGCTGGTACCAAGCCATGACAAGATGATTGGGGTATCTGGTTACCCCTCGCAGGTGAATACCAGGTGAGGGTTAAACGTCGAAAAAAGTGCGGATACCTGAGCGAAATGGAGGTTAGTAAGAAAAAGATTTGGCACAATGATTAGGAGCCGCGCGAGGAAGACGATACCAGGTTCGGTAAAAGGTACGAAACAAGACGAAGACACAATGGTACAAAGTAAAGTGAAGCGGAGCTCAAAGGGGGTAATATGCAAAACGAGGAGGTTGTCCAGTGTTGTTTACGAGGCGCCTTAGCATAATTCCGTGGTCGTTCCGAGTGCAGAAGCCAGGACCAGACTATGGGAGGCTACGGGTAGGTGGCGTAGGTAGGTGGATGCCTCCTGGCATCCAAGTAACCTGGCATCCAGGCATTCGGGTAACTAGGAGGTGGTTGTCCTCGGGGGAGAGATGGAGCCGTAGCGCGGGAAGCTGGTCCAATTGGTGCCCAGGGTGCATTTGCGTCTAATTCAATGCATTACCCTCCTGCCAACAGCGGCACATTCAGCACCGGCGAACCAGCCTGTGCAACCGCTGCTCCGGGTAGCGCATGCCACTTCCACGTCCTAGACCTCACGGACCGTACCGACCCAATCGATCCTACGACGGTAGCTCCATGGGCTCCCGAGTTCCAATCCCGACACGGTCATCCTTGGCTCATCCTGCCTCGAGTGCGGATCCATCCGGTTGCCCTGGACTCCCGTAGGGGGTCGAAGACCAGGTCAAGGGTCGTGGGATCGGCTGCTCTCGCGATAAGAAGGCACCCACCGGTGTAATTATGATTACCGCACTGCGGAGAAAGACGGCATAGTACTGCCGAGCTCGTATGGCAGGCCTGGGATCTTGGGAAATAGGAATCCTCGAACGGCACTTTTGCGTCCTACAAACCACCCTCCCACCTGGCCTCCTTGTTCAACCTTCTCGATATATATGTACACACACACACACACTTCGTACTTTCTACGTTTCTCATACAGTGTGTCTAGGACAAGACCCAACAACCTTCTTTTCGTTTCGATTGTTGCTCCCTTGGCGTTTCTTCCTACCCCTTGGATCCTTACTCTAAAACTAACAAACGGCTCTTCGTGTCCTTCCTGTCCACACTTGGCAGTCTTATTTATCATTAAGCACGCAATCAATGACCTGGTACGTAACGCGGACTATGGTGAAGTTTGAGAGAAAAAAAATTTTTTTTTTTTTCAAATTTACATCCGAAAAAAAATCGAAAAAATTGCACGTCAAAAAAAAATTTAATAAATAAGACAATGAACGAACGACAGCCGAGTTTTCGCGCCGACCCTAAAGAGGCTACGGTGCTTCCGTCGGCGTTCCATTCCTGCCGTTTCGCCGATATACAAGTCCCGCAGGAGGGTAGAAAATTCGCGAGCGGCAAACTGCCGGATTTTAATTTAAATCGGCTGCTGTAGATCTCTTCGTGCCATTATCGTGTACGCGAAACGTACGTGCACCAGGGGTGGGCGAGGGGGAGGCGCGGGACGGCCGCATGCCGTTATATACGCGTATACATTCAGCGCTGCAGGAGCAGTTAACAGTCGAGTTTTTCCAACATGGACCCCATGGGTCCTCGACATGGCACCCTGAGGTCTCGTTCCAGCCTATGCTTTATGTAACCGACCACCCTTATTGCCTTTTCTCGGTCTATGCTACGATCGTGCTACGGGACCGTCAAGAAGAACGAAGAAAAGGCAATATGGATGTTATGCAGGAGCAAACAGAAATCGCAATATTTTCTTTTCCCTACCTTACCGACCGAGAGGGGAACGTCTTGGAAAGAGGGAAAAAAAACGTTTCGTCCAAGACGCTTCCTAAATTGCTCAACAGGCGGCGCGTCGATCGCCCTTTATGCTTGCATCGGTTTCGCAATCGAGAAATTAAATTAGTTAAATAATTTAAATGCGCCTCGCGCACTAATATGTAAAAAGTCGATATACCGTCAACACGTGGCGTGTGCCCTCCCACGTGGCTGACTCCTCCTAACCTCCGAGACTTTTTGCTACCCCGCGAGTTTTTTTATCAACTTCAAGACCCTACCATTTTCTACTTGGTTCTCTCCGTGGGGCCTCAGGCTCTTGCCCATGCGTCTCCCAACGTCCCACTCCACGAATTCTATTCATCCTCCGGCCGATCGCATTCGCCCTGCTATCCATCATCTTCTCTCCGGATTACAACGAGCGGCGTTGAATTCTAAATGGAGCGAAGGGATTGGCAATCGTCGCGGACGGATTATTGCATTAATTATTATTGACGAAAATTACGGGGAAAAAAAATAATAAATTTGGAATTTTTCTAATTTATTACTTTTTAATATTAA
>JARQSV010000444.1:84210-95310 GCA_030142285.1 Calameuta idolon | reverse complement strand
CATTAGAATCTTCATACTTGCAGGTAACTATAAAGTAAATTAATAACTCAAGTCGTTTCCTTTCGCCTTGTCTAACGATCCGGGGAACCACTGAAGGTGCTTTACGAGCGAATAATTATAGGACGCTCTACGGCAATTTGAATTAACTTTCATGTCACCCGTATATGCTCGCGTAAAAGACTAGTACGGTGTATCGCGAAGAAAGGAGTGTAGTAAAAATGAAGTGAAAGCAAACAAAGGAACTGAATCGTGCAAAGAAACAGAGATATTTAAATAATTTCAACTGACGCTACGTGAATTATTTCAATATTTCATACTGCGCATGCGCGTCCAACGGACGATGCGCAGAACGAATGCGCATGATCGCGATCGTAACTGACAGCTCTCGCGACAAACGGTGGTTTCGAGGTCGACTCTCTTTCTTTCTTTCTTTTTTTTTTCAATTCTGTTGCCACGATCGCGTCCTATTACGTTTACAAACCGCAATTTCTATAAATCTTTATAGAATTCACTTACCAACTGAACGTTCTGGCGTCGCGGATTGCCATCTTGGAATATTTGCTCTATTGTCTCAGTCGAGCAGTCTTACGCGGCTGAACACGTTCCTGGATCTGTTTCGCGGTGATATTTTCGAGATTGAAATAATCTTGATGGTAAAATAGATCGAATCGAACACTCCAAGAGTCGAAGGGAATGTTGGGAGTCACCGCTCGTAATGGCCGACGGATTGCTCCCAACGGTGCCCCCGACGGAATTCGAATCATGATCGGTATCGGGATCCAGATCGTATCTGATTGACCGAAGCCCAAATACTAATTGGCGGCGTCTTTATTTATGTCCTGTGTGCTGCCTCCTACAGTAGCACCGTGACAAACGTGTTTTTCTAACCCTGTTGGTATTTCTTGCCCTTAGTTACTGCCTCGTAGATATATATATATATATATACACACGTATGTATAGGGATATTCAAGACAAGCGAGCCAACTGAAGGTGGTTCCACGATATAAACGAAACTGACTAACTTCAGGTCGTATGTCTTTCCTGAATAATCCTATATATGTGTACTTATCGTGCTATTTTTATTTGTGAGTCATTATTAGCTATGACGTAATTATTTATAAACTTACAGAATTTCATCCAGCTGATTACTGAACCCAATTAAATCTTATTTCTGGTGTCTTAAGAAAATTTTTTTTAGTTTTTTTCAAAAAATATTTTCATTACCAAGAAGAACGTTTCGGACAATATACTTTGCACCGATGACGTATATATTATCGCTTGCGCCTATCGAGCGTCGCCGTCATCTGAGTCCACTTCCGTTTCGACTTCTTATCTCGTGTATATTTTTGAGAAGATTTCTGAACGCATGAAAATTTTGGAATTTTATGACTGGAAATGTATCGTTGATAATAATTCATGGTTCAGTTTTCTGCTACGTTGGCAGATCGATTTTGTAAATTACCTATTGAACAGAGAAAAAGTCCTTGAATGTCATGATCAAAAATTTTCGAAAAATTAACTTATGATGTAATTTTGAAAAAATATATCTTCATACGATTCCCATAAAATACGGCAACCTCGATGCTAAGTGCGGTGCAGATTCGACGGCGTAACAAGAAGTTTCACCTAAAAAAAAAAAAAAAAAAAAAAAATCCGTGCGGCTCCTTTGTCAGGACGAAGAAATGCGAGTAAAGGACATTTTGTCCGACCTCTGACCCTCGCGTACCATCTTAAAACGGGAATCCCAGTATCGTTACCGACGGAGCAATTTTTTTCTTTCACGAGCATAACTCTGATTGATAACCCGTTAATCGCGATACAGTTACCAAAAAAGGTCAAAACGAAAAAACAATAGAACGACACTACCAAAAATAAAATAACCAACGTCAGTCGACGAATCGCCCACGATGAAGTCTTTCAAAAAAAAAAAATCAAAATATCTGTACAAAATTTCAAAAATCTCATTCCTCGCTGTCCTCGTGAAAAAACGTACATATATATATTTTTTTTTAAATTTGGCGCCCTCCTACTCGAAACTTCGCACGTCGCGCACGTCGTTGGATTGATATTTTCAAAACGCATACCCGGTAGACCGCAAACGAACAACGAACAAAGCATATGCTTTTTCCCCCCCGACTAAAGTAAACCACCTGGAACTAAACGAGGCTTCTCGCCTGCGACTCGATCCTTCTCGGCGGTCGCTTTTTACAGGTTGGAAAATATCGTTCTAGGGGCGCGATCGGTTAGCTCTGCGGGTCCGCCTTGATCTTGCTCGACGTCTTCTTCGCTCGGGAATCTTCGGGCGGCCTCGCTTCCTGGAAGGCACGTAATACGCAAGCTCTCTGTCACGTCTCGATTTGCCTAGATCGGCGTTGCGCGGCTGCATGCGAATCGCGCGTAGCGAATCTGCAGGACGCCCAGGAAAGGTCACACCTGACCTTCCATCATCACGGTCAATCGGTCCTTCGTTATTGTCTTGGTCCATCCTCTTGATTTATTTCATCCTCGTTCCTGTCGCCTTTTTCATCGGACGTTCCGCCTTATCGCATCGTCGGACTTGCATTTTTTCAATTACTTCGCCTTATCCTATCGTCAATGAATAATAATTTGCTTCCTCGTGCGATTCGATGAGATTTTTATTATTTTTATTTTATTATCTACAGAACATTTTTAATATCATCTCCGACGTCCATTCGCGATGCCACGTGCGCGCTGAATGATCTTGGCTGCTTCAGGATCCATCGATCATCGAGATCGTAGATCCTTATCCGATACCAGATTACCTAAGTGGGCAGTGATGAAACGGACTGTACGCGGCATAATGCACGTGTGCGTCTAATCGAATTTTACCACGACGTTACACGTACTCGCTGTGAATTATTATTGATTTTTCCCTCCAAAAATTTTGACGATTTCAAAGAAAAAAAAAATCAGAAAATTATGTTTCTTTTTTTTTTGGTTTTTGTGTAAATTCCACATATTTTCCTGCGTCGATAAAACTAAAGTCGGACTGAAATTGTGAAATTTATTCCGGCACCTTTTTATACGTTCACCTTCTTTTTTTTTCTTTTTCTTTTTCTTTCTATCGCACAAGTTACATTGGAACGAGTCAGACGAGGAGAGCATATAAAGATAACAATTTCAATGGAAGGACTTCCGGTCCTCCTTATCAGTCTTCTGCGAAGTAACGTGGCTCGCTATCAAATTTCTGGTGGAACCTTCGTCCGTCGGTGAGCGAAATTTTTGAATTTCATTGTCAAAATTCTGAAAGCCATTTCTCGAACGCAATAGTAAATTTGAACGAGCCAACTGTGTCAATTTACTTTCAGCATTCTATGTTATATATATATGTGTACATATATGTATGAACAAGAAATACTGTATATATAAAGTCATTAGAAATAACATAAAAACAATGAAACGGCTCAATAAATATATCTTACGAAACGTCTAAATATTAATTCTTTCCATCGAGGGACTCTTACGCACACAACGTCGTAAGCAGTAGACCCTTCAAAACGTTACTGCCAATTGATACCCCGTTATAAGGACGTCCAAAAAATTCAAATAGACGCAGAAAAAAAAACGATCAAGATCTTCGATTATCAAATTTGTAAAATCCTACCAGCGCCTATCTCGAGTCTGTGAAAATCATCAATAAACAATAATAAAATTCAAGCAAATCAGTTATAGGCCTAAAAGTAAAACGTTCTGTCGGTATGGAAAATAACGCCAAAAAAAAAAAGATAAAGAACACAAATTACCGAGAGTAAAGAAAGAAGTAAGATTCTTAAAAAAAAAAATTTCATAAAAAAAAAAGACAAAGAAAAGTTCAGTCTCCCACAACGAAGTCGCAAGAGAACGTCCAAAAACCATAAATGACTGAGACGGAACGAGCGACACCGCAGCATAAAGAAAATCAATGAGCAAGAGAGTGACGGAGAGACAGTACCGCGAGAGAGAGAAAAAGAGAAAGAAGATAAAGAGAGCCAAAGAGCTGGCGAGTCGGCTCCGAAAGAGAAGTCCTCTCAAGAGAAGGTGTAGGGTCGGCAGATATAATCGCAAAGAGAATTCCTACGCGCGTTTGCTCGTACGTCAGTCGGTACGTCGGTCCATGCGTCTGTCTCTGGTATCATCATCTCTCACTCAGCGAGCGTTTTGTGTTTCATTTTCCGCGAGAGAATCGCGCCAAGGACCAAGATCGTCCACTTGGGGATGGGGATGGGGGAGGGGAGGGGCAAGAAAGAAGAAAAGTGTCAAAGCCATAGAAAGATAAAGCTCATAGAGTTTGATGAAGATGAAAGCAAAATCCCAATCAGCTGGGAAAGCGATACGACGCTATACGACGGACGTCAGGACCCCCAAGTTGGGCCGGAAAGCGTAATAAGCTGACGCCGTGCGTCGCGCCGCCCGGCCTGAACGGACCGGGTCGGTAATGATGATTGCTGAGCACTCAGCTTCGCTACGATTAATTTAATGAGCCCGACCCAATGCGTTTCCCCTTTTGCGGTACGAATAACTGCCAGCCTGGTCAGTTCGGCTGGTGCATCCCTGGATCGACCTCAAGAAAGGGCTGATCGATCGCCATTTGCTGTGACGCCAATAGAAAATTGTTTATCGCAAGGAGCAAGTTTAACATCGGCGAAAGAGAAAAAGTTTAGGTCCTGGTGAAATTGCTCCTGGTTCCGAGGTCGACCGGGAGTCGACTTCCTGGGGAAAGTTTATCGGTCGAGTCTCCAGGGTGCTGTGGAGATCCGTGTATACCATCTGGTTACAGGTATCCAAATGGTACCAACCGTGGTACTCGGGTACTGTCCTCCGTTGCTCCTGGCTGAGGTGTACCGGATGGTAACCGCCAGGATGTCCTGATCTCTGTGCGCCAGCTTCCTCTGCCTGATGACCTCAGCATCTATAGGTCTACTCATATTCCAGTATTTCTGTCGCTAATTGGTGTTCGTTGATCTTTGGTAATCAGAACATTCAAGGACCGTCCTGATCTATATATTGGTACCTAGCGACAGCTACCGGGAACCCACCAGAAGACATCCTGACCTAGGTAGCTCTGATTGATGACCTCACAATCTATAGATCTACTCGTGCTTCAGTATTTCTGTCGCTAATTAGTGTTTGCTCATTTTTGGCAATCAGAATATTCAGGCACTGTCCTGGTCCATGTGTTGGTACCTGGCAACAGCCACCAGGTACCCACCGGAACATCCTGACCTAGGTTCCTCTGCTTGGACATGATGGACTCATGCCATCTATAGCTCTACCAGGTGTGCTAGGCCGGCTGCGGCAACTAGTGACTGCCAATGCTGTAAGCAGAGAGACAAAGAGAGAGGAAGAGAAATCGACATAGTGAAGGTTACTAAAAGTGAGAAAGAGAGAAAGACCCAAGAAAAAGAGCGCAAGCGCCTCCCCAAGCGTGCGTGCTTTGTGTGCGCGAGTTTTCGCGTATTCACGTGAGAAAACTCCCTGGAGAAATAACCGCGTTGTACGTAATGTACGCTAAGGCATTGTAGGGGGGTGCCAGAAGGGTGGCCGAGAACCGGAAGTAGGGGAACAAAATCCTTCGGCGTTCAACCTTGCAGGTGCGAAATATCCTTCGTCCGCATCCATTTATTATTTTATCAGTTGCGCAATATGGCGAATTAACATGGTCCAAAGTTCGCAAATTTTCGTCCATACTGAATACGAATAATTGCGTAAGGAGAAACTAAAAAAAAAATCACAGCCAATTAAAATTTCAATTATTTCATCAATATACGACCACGGACCGACTAGCGGTCGATTTATGAACTAGCTCGGGTCTTTACCAACCTGAAGTTTTCGCCACGTGAAATTCGTATCTCGACGCGACCAACTGAATCGTTCCTTGACTTGCGAATCGGCTGATTTTTAGGTTAGGAAACGACCTGCGCCTGTCACTGTGTTCCGCGTCACTACGAGAGTCAATATCACGCGGAATCTTTGATATCGTTGGTGAAATCTCAATATTTTCAAGTCGACACTTTTCACTTTTCGACTTTTGATTTTCTTTTAATGACCAACTAAATGTACGAGCGACAGTTTCCCCAGGCTCGCGTCAACCGAGATATTATAATGTTCCGCGTGGATCTCGTGTGAAATAAGATCCCAAGAGGCTTATCTTGATTAGCGGCGTCAGGTCGGTGCGCCATCAAAAGTTTTACGGCTGAAAAAATAAACTCGGTCATCGTGAAATTGTCGTCTGTGAACTTAAGATTGGCATGGCTGTACGTATCTTTTTTTTTTTTTTTTTTTTTTCTAATATAGCACCAGAGCTACAGTTACAGATATAGTTAACGATACGGTAACGTTGACAATGTAAGGTATTGATTGTCAAGAAAATCGAAGATGTCTGACAAAGACGTCTCGGGATAGTACGGACAAGGTCAGAGGTCGATTACCATAACTATTTCTCCCTTTAGTAAAAAAAAAATTAATGTCAGGTTACATCGAATTTTCGATTCGCTTTTTTCCGATTGGCTGTCCCAGATTGTAAAGTTAATTTTTGAAAGCGATTTCGCAAAAAAAATTTGAAAAATAAACAATAAATTTCAAACATTTTTTGACCTATGACACGGATACATCGAGTAAGAAGTTCGATAAGAATTATTTCTTCTTAAACCGTGAGTTCAGCTCAGAGAAGAATTACATGATTTGGTCTTATTTTTGTCAGTGCTCATTTTCAGTTCACCGGTGGGCGTGAAGGACGATACAAAGCAAGAATTTATAATATAATTGTAACTGAGATGTGAAGGAGATAAAGAAAAATTTAATCAAGAAATAAATTACGTGAATCAGAAAAGTGAGCGTAGTCGTTTTTTCTCTTCTTCCTCAAAATTTAGAAGCCAAAAGGGTGTATGAGATTTTTATCGATCAAGTTAGTTTCGTATATCAATGTTAATTTCGTAGATCAATAGTTTAATTGATATTTATGAAATTTTTAATTCCCCTTCACCTGAACACACTCGTCGAGCTTGCTAATGCAGAAATTCCTTCCTTCCTTTCCTTATGGCTGCCTTCTCCAATGGGGAGATGTGCCAGTACTGCAGAAACTAAATTCTAAATTGGTCAGCGGCTATAGGATGTTTGACAAAGAGCATCGCCGGTACGTCATTTTGTGCCATGCACTTGTGCGGTGCAATAAGTGCATTTTTTGTACGGAACCCCGTAGGGTCCTGTCAGTCGTCCCCGAAAGTTGATCTAGTTCAATATTAATTTTTTTCCAACAAATTAATTTTACTAACATTAATGTCAAGCACAGAGTCGAGTGACGACTGATCGTAATCAATGATAATTTTCCTGTACCAAATGTCATCTAATACCCAATTATATTAATATCAATATCAACCATAGACTTAATAATTCTCGTGAACCAATATTATCACTGATCGCGCGGTTTCTACTGCCGAGCAGCACCATCTATAAGCAACTCGACGAACTACTAAGAGAAATTCAAAAGGTAACCCTCATGATTCTCCCGTGCTCGGTCGATGCGGTAGAATCGATTGGGATGATAAAATCGTGAAGCATCGGTAAGAAAGTTTGGCGGGTAATTTGAAATATTCACGAGACAAACTGTAACGCAGATACCTCGACTAAAGTTAATGTATAATTTACATATACAAATAATAAAGGTAGCTTTCTATGAAAATATACTGTGAAATTTATCAAATGTAAAATTAATCTATTTCTCCGACAACGCGGTCGAAAATTCCAAGGGAATCGAGTTACCGCCTGGTATTTTATCAAATAATAACCTAACCAAACTGACGCCGTGATATCTGACGGACATTTAAAGTGCTCGTCCGTGTCCACGTCCGTCCTGGCTAATTATTACCGACTCTAACTTTGGAAACGTGGACTTACGCGACGTTCCAGATAAACCGGTCCAGCGTGCCGCTAACTTTGGTCCTCAGTGTCAGGCGGTCCTATCGCCTGTAGAAACAAGGATCAGAGTACAGCGCCAGACCGAACGATTAGTGTACAATCCAAGAACACCAAACAATCGTGAAAAATAAAGTAACAAAGAAAAAAGGTCCTCCGAGGCAACGATAAGGCTCGAAACAAACAATCCAAAAGCAAAAGCCAATAGGAATACATAAGTCAGTAAGAATGTGAAAGGAACGAGCCCTTAAAAGTCATACGAGTCGAGGACCGTTGCTCATAACGACCCCCCACTCGAATAGCAAACGACGCATGCGCAGAACCCAAAGACGGACGGGAGTTAAATTTTCAACGCGTCAACCGTCGTCTCCGTCTATCGCGTCAAAGTTCTCAATGCAAGCAACGTTTACTTCAGACATTAGGGCTATTTCCATAGCATCGTAGACGACGCCTCGCGCTCCTGATTATTCGTTAGTGATAAAACGCTGATGACGCAATAAATAACGAAAAAGCAGACACGCCAATAGCGTAACGTTCCTGTATGGTCCCTGTGCTAATTCCAGAGTAGGATCTATGGAGAAGAGATCAGGGTGAGCTGCTTAGGAAAATCGGTAAATAAAAATATTAAGGGGTGCCCAAGTCGCTTTAAAGATAAAAAATGAATTCACAAGAAATTAAGAGAAGACTCGAAATATTTTCTCAGGGGAGACCGAGAGAGGAGGTGGGTTGACTTTTTCGAGGAAGATTCGTAATGCGAGGAGGTTAAAGTTGCAATGGGTCTCCGGGGATGAGAGAAGCTTGTGGTGCCGATCGAGACGGTCCGAGAAGGAATGAGAAGAAAGAAGATGGTGGATCAGAGAGAAAATAGTAAGTGCCTAAAACATGAAGGTATCATCCGCTACTTGAGTTTATTTCGTCGTTTGATTTATAAAGCGATGGACTCGCTACTGTATTTGGATGAGCCTGTATCATCGTTCCTCCTTTTCCCTTTTCTCTCTCTCTAAGCTTTCGTTAAAACTACCCCTACGCCCTGATCCTGTTACGAATCCTCATGGTGGCTGGGCAGCTTTATGGGGGTCGCTAGGGTAAAGTACCAGCAGTAGTAAAGCAACGAGTGTGACTGGTCGACCATTGGTCAACCTTATACGATCCTCTAAAATCCACGTTACTTCCAGGCTATGTGGTAAGTATACGTTCTATACCTGTATACATTGATATCTAGTCCATAGTTGACCTCTGACCTGATTACCATTGACGGTAGAATATCGACCAGGACTGCTTTGCCAAATCAAAGACGAACCATCAAACGACAAGTCTGTGAAGAATCTACCTTTTAGAATATAAAATTGAAATACTACATAAGACTAATTAATTTTAGCAAATTCACTCTTTATCACTCTAATCGCCAGGTCACCAAATGAAATTCTTATCAAAGAGCCAATAAGTCAACCTGCACCTGGACCAGGTCCATAGTATGTCTCATAAAAAGCTTCACAATTTTACTTCAATCATAAGACTGTAAATTAAACCGTCAAGATACAAGCTTTTCATGGACTACAAGGACCCGTCCATTCGATAAGAAAATACACCCAACGCCATCTGTGAATTCAAAGAGAATCTTATCAGCAAAGCTTGAACTCTCCTCTCAGAGAATATCCAAGTCCAAGTACTATTTCACTCTGAGAAGCTTGAAGGATTAAGTGCTTGCTCGTCGGACAAGCACCACAAGCTTGAACATCTAATTGCAGGTGGATGAGTACCAACCTAACAACCTAGCGACCTAGGTAACCCAGGTAACGGGTACAGACTATTCAACTACCTATGTAAGTCACCATCTGTTCCGCATACATCGTTATGGACATCCGGAATACTAAGACCAACCGTTCCGTTACTTGGTCCAAGTAGAAACGTGCCCTTTGACCTGAGTCAGAATACCAGAAAGCCATCCGGACTATCGTCGACGAAAGTTGTTTGAAATATTTCTGCAAGAAATATATATATATGTATCAGAACCCAGAATAAGGAGAAATCAGGTTTTGGCTGACATACCGGATCTTCCAGCGACGTGACACATAGGGTGAGGCAACAGTCCCATCGAATCAGAAGATTTTGAAGCAGGTAGGACCTGGTCCGACGTTGCCCCAGAACGTTCCTACGTTGGTACGATAACAAAGTCAACTCCCAAGGAGGGTGGAAGTGCGTATACCTGGGGAATGCTGATATATAAGTCTATCCTGACGTTGGCGCACGAGTATAGACCCTGCTACTAAAGGGAGCCATTTACCTCATCCCCGGAGTACGCTAGCCCAGAGACTGGATACCCCTAGTGGTCGTGGTCCGAGCCAAGACCACCGGTCCTTACCACCCTGACCCACCTTTGCACCGGATACTCTTTGCGACACTAACGGAGCAGAATGAACTTTCTCTTCGACACGTTCTACGAATGACAACGATGCGTCGTCGAGTAATGGTGAAAGAGTATGAAGTCAATCAAAAGCAAAGGACGCAGTTGGTACTTCAGTAGATGGTCTATAAATGAATCCAGGGGACGAAGGATGACCTGGACCGGATCTAGACATCAGCAACGTGATCACGGGACCAACGTCATGAAGTTGCTGATTGAAACAAACGTTTTGCATGCTGGCACCACTTCACTTTGATATTCGCAGCATCCCTAGCGTCAGGCATATATATGCCATCGTACGATCTCAATTTCGGGTTACAGATGCCAATAGCTATGTCGACGGCGACGCTCCAGATATTCCAAATTCTCTTTGTTCACGTGAAAACGGACCTGGGGTAAATTCCAGCTGTTGCCGTAATGTCTCCTTCGCCAAGTATGTTACGTGAGCACACGACGAGGTGCAATGTAAATTCGATATTAATCGTCCTGGAAAGTCCAATTAATTCAGAGCGAATCGTAGGGTACCTATGACGAAGACGATGAGAAACAATAGGTACGATGATCATCGTAGAAAAATCGTTACTGAAAAACTCACCGCTGTCGAGGCTATTCTGATTCTCCAAATCGGCAGCCTGGATGGAGGAAGGTCCATCTTCTTGCAGATAACCTAAAAAGAAATGACAAAAAATTTTCGTTAAACACTGATCGACCTCAGTTCTTCGGCCAGATGATACAGCTAGCAGCCCGCATTGCCTGCTGGCTAAAATTTCAGTGATCCAGCGTCA
>JARQSV010000444.1:69013-84110 GCA_030142285.1 Calameuta idolon | reverse complement strand
TATGGTGTGGTCTATGGTTCATCATATCCATAGTGTCGGTATGTGGGCAGAGGTTATAGAGATCACCGGGGCTATAGCAATGCAGGATGGAACGAGGTACGTCCAGGGGGAGCGTTGGTGGACGGTGGGTGTTAGTGGGGTGGGATGGAACGCCGGTCCCGGAGGGGCCATACTCCGGTGATATTGGCTCCGGCGTCCCGTCCCCGCAGCTCTGGGACCAGCGATGCCATTGCGCGAGAGCAACCAGTGTGCGCCTTGACGTCGCGTTTCCAGGTTTTTATCACGGATTACCCAAGATTACGTTACAAGACGCAAAAACATGGTGAATTGGCATTAAAAAACATTATACAAAATTTCGATCTTTCGTACAACCTCGATAAATTTATTCCAAAAGTCAAAACATTACTTCGATTACAAAAAATGTTCTGGTAACGACCCGACGGGTTGCTGAAAATCGAAACGGACGGTTCGCCAGGTGCCGTCCGGATGACGGTCCCGGTTCCGAAGGGCGCTGACGGTTGCGTCACGTGGCGGTAGATGGATCTGCCATCGCGATGTACAGGTGCGAGAGGTTATTCGAAACTGGTTTGGTTTTGTATTAGCGTCTAGCTCCTAGAGGAGTTGAAGTTGCGATGGCTTGCGAGTGGTTGAAGGTGGCGCGCGGTTGAGGGTGGCAGAAGAGGTACACGACGAGGTGGGGTGGTCGAGGCTGCTCCGGGGACGAGGTACAGAGGGGGGGTAATTACCTCCTTGGGGAATTACCTCCCCCCCCTCCCTCCCTCTCCCTCCCTCTTTGCCATACCGTAGCGGAGTATAGCCCCAGTACGGGCACAGAGGCTTCCCACTGCTCCCAGTGGTCCCGTGGGAAGACGCAGTGGTTCGCACGGTGGTTCTCATTTTCGAGAAATTAGATTTTATACTCGCCATTGGGAGTATCAGCGAGAGACCATGAAATACGCTTCTTGCGATCCCTTACTTTTTCTTTTTTTTCTTTTTCAAATTAATAATCGCCCCTTCCGATGATGCGAATCCTGGTGTAATAAATTTCAAGGTTAAAAGAAACTAGAGGGCTTGAAAACGTAGCCGAGGAAACTGATGGTAACGAAATTACAGGGATCTTCTTCTTTGACCCCGTTTACTGACAGTCGATATCAAAATAATATGTGATTTCTAATATTAATCTAAGTTCGCAGAACCGTAGAGACGCGGATAAACATGACCCTTGATTAAGGCAAATGATCTCTGCTACCAAGTCAGATGAAATGGATCAAAGTAGAGGATGCTGCGGGTACCGATAGCCAGTGAGACTGACGAATGTCAAAAGCACTTTATTTGACTTGCATTCGAGTGGCTTCGTTGCTCCCACTAAATGGTAGGGATGTTATTGGTTCTGTCAGTTGGTCTTTGAAATTCGCGCGCTTGATAAACTTTCAAGAATAGAACAGCCAATCAGCTTCGTTGCTGGCGCTAGGGAAGGGCCAGGATTGGTTCAGATAATTACTTGGATCGAATTTGTTTGTACAGGCGAACGTACCAAATTGGTACTGATATGCTCTTTTCTCGCATAAAGGGGATTCCTGGGGATTATCTGGTTGTTCGTGTGATCCAGAAAATAAATTTGATCCAATATAGACGTAGTGAGCTCATCTTTAATTCGAAAGAAGATTTCTTGAAAATAAGTTCAGTGATCAAAATATCTTGATCACTTAATCCAAATGGACAAAGATATACGTTACAAGTACCCACCTACTAACATGCTTCTGCATACAGGGGGCAGAAGTACTGGTTGTCTGACAATAAATCAAAAAAAAATTTTTTTGCAACTTCATTCAGCCAAATCAGTTATGAATTGCAGAAATGTTGTGAAAGCTGCTTGAAGTTAGATTTAGTAACGAGGATAGCGATTAGACAAAATGTGATTAGAGAAAAAAAAAATAAAGAAAAATTTGATACAATCTGTTTCCAAGTACCTCGCACGCAATCGTTTTAAGAAGGCAGGTAATTGTCAGATCCAAGATCCAAAATTCTTGATTCTCAAGAAAAGAAAAGCACCCTGGCCATCCTTTCCCTTAATGGTATCAAAATCGATTCCAAGGACCATTCGAAGAGGCCAAACTTCGGAGACACCCGGTACAGTGTCATTGGCACATGCCACTGTTAAGGGCAGGCCTGTCCCTCGGGAGCCACACAAACAATAGCAATAGGCTAGCCGACCACCCCATCCTTGTTCCAGGATCCAACCCCCAACCCCCCATGACCATCGGAAGCCTCGAGAGCGACTGGCTTTTCCCACCCAAACTCTGACTCCCCCCTGAACTCCCCACCCACTCCCACAGGATATAGGTACCTCCAAACGGCACTATGCCTCGGGGAAAACTTTAATTTCTTTCTTAGAAAGATGGTTGTTCGCCGTACTTTGCGACTTGTTTTCGAAGAATCGTCAGGTCGCGCTATCTAGTAGAATTAATTCCTGAAGTCTATCCGGCCCTGGAACTCTCGTCCGACATTTTGGTTCACGCCGTGCATACTTGTGAACGCAGTTTAAGAAGTTTTGGAACGAAAAGGTCTGTAAAAAAAAAGGTTGCCATTGAAAAAACAAAGACCCGTATACGTACCGCGTAAATTTATCAAAATGACAACAACCCTTTTATCAAAATGGAAAGCTTTTTTTATATCTCACGCGTTAAGTAGTAAACGCTACATTTGTATAATAATTTTGGCTCCCCGGGCTTACTAATTCTTCGGTTAACAGCCCCAGCGGGAGCTTAGAGTCTATCTCATTGCTATGGTAACAGGATGCAAGGTGAGCGCATGCGCGCGCTATGAAGAAGAGCCGAGGGTGGCCGAGCGTAGCCGAGCCTTGCCGAATCGAGTTTACGATGTCGAACGAGCGATCACCAGGAGGTAGACTTTGAATATGATTCAAATGAATAAGTAGAGACGATCCCGACCCTTTACGCATATCCAGCACAAGATCAAAGAGTAGTACCTACGTAACAAATAGATTAACACGTTTAGTGCCAAACGGCTGCATCCACAAGAAGGCATAACGGGAATCACCTCCTAGGAGGATCTTCAGGTGTTCCAAAAAAAGATAAAAAAAAAAAGATTACCACAGTCTCCTCCGACTTCATACACAGCCATTAAACAGTGATCATTGTCATCTTCAAGGGCAACAATAAGATGCATCATGGTCCAGGTCCCAAAGGCAAAGAAGAGGATAACCATCCGAACCCTGTAGGCTCCATCCTCCTGGCCGACCTTATCTCCAGGAGTTGGTAAAGTTTCAAGTTTTTCATGTACCAAAAAGACTCCCAATAGCGAGGGTGTCCTCTCCAAGATTCTAAATTACTAGCCAGTCCTTCTCCAGGGTGACGGAGTGTAAGAAGACGCACGAAGAGCGTCTCCAGGGTGATGGTATCTCTCGGACGTTATACCGTAGATGCGACGAAGACTGTAAAACATTTTCCTCCAATGAGAATTAACGAAGCACCGTTTTTCAACCCAAGTGGAAGTCCATTCCGAAGATCGAGGACCCGTCGGGATCCAATCCAGGTCTGGACTGGGTCAGTAGGGACCTAGAGCAGACGCTGAACTTACCAAAGAGAGTTTCTACCGAGAGACGCCAAAAAATCCAATGATTGACCACGCTCGAAATACACGAGTAGCGTCTCCTCGGTTCTAGAGCGCCAAGAAAAATTGGTCTACCCAGTACCAGATGACGTTGGTGGTACCAAGGCGAGGGGATTCCCCCTGAGCCGGGGAGCCAGGACTCGACTGAAGTTTATAATGATGAAACGAGAAGATGTAGTCACCCGAGACCGTGTCATGTTTTCGTTGTGTTCGCCACGACTACACCGATACTTCACGTATGGGGGGGTGGAGGTGGTGTGTCAAGGTGGACCCAGGTTCCCGCGTCGTCGTCCTTACGACCCCTTGACTCCTCCAAGAGTAGCAACCCCCTCGTAACCAACGTACTTTCTACCGACAACCAGGCGTCTCTCGGCGTCCCTCTCTTGGCAGGCGTCCATATACGTGTGCGTCCGTGTGCGGGAGAAGGAGGTGGACGAGAAAGTCGTGAGGAGCAAAGTGAGGAAGGAGTTGGAGGGTGGTCGGTACGAGCGGAGAGATCGGAGGAGCAGAGGGAGAGCAGAGTCGGTCCCAGGAGATACGTAGCTGTGCCACGGCCCGAGGCAGCTCGTCACCTGGGACACCCTTATATCGCTAAGTACAGTCACCTCCAGAAAATCTTCCGATATCTTCATTACATTTGACTCTCCCTGAATCCGCCAGGTCCACTCTCCCCTGGCCCAAGTCCACCCCTATTGGCCACTTCTATCGAATGTCCTAGATCAACATGACATTCGTAACAACGCGAAGGCGCTTGGGGTTCTCTGTAACCGGAACTAAAAAAAAATAACTATACGAGCCAGAATCAAACTAAGCTCAATGTTCTCGGAGGATTCGTAAAAATATGATGCTAATTCAACTCAGGGTGCGTTACGGCAAGGGCGCTGAAACAAATGTGCACCGGTACTTTGATATGAAAAATAAAAGGGGCACAGCTTCGAAGCGTCGCGTTACGTAATATTAAAATAGCATTAAATTATACATCCCTCTTCCACCCTCTGTGGATACATATATATCCGATGAATATTTTGGCCAAATTCAAAGAAAGGCTCTATTAGTGGGTGCTGTACTGGGAGTAAGGTACGGAGGAGGAGGAGGAGGAGGGCAGAGTCAACGACGAAGGTAGAGAATGTATGGATGAGGGTCGGTAGGTGGGAGGTGGGTAAGCGAGAGGAGCACGACGACAGAGAGGATGGTAACCGTGGCCGACGTCGAGGACGGAGAAGACAGAGAGAGGAAGTACCAAGGGTAGAGAACGAGGGTAGAACTCGGGGGTGGTAGGAGGAAGCCTCCCGTGGGACATCGCGTTCTCCTCTGGCGCTGCCAGCACTCCCGAACGCCTAAGAGTGGGAGAACTAATCAGCGCGGCGCATGCGCCGCTTGGGCTACGTTCGGTCCCCGGGGAATCCCCCAACGTTCCCCATAATATACCCTCCTCCTGGTCGCCCGGTCTTCGCTTCACCGACGAACCGTCACCCGTGCGACGACCTACAGGAACTTCCGAGGTCCCTCGTGAGAGGACTCTCTCCCTCGCCTCCCTCACCTCCCTCACCTCCCCCACTTTCCCAGCGCTCCTTTCTCCCTCTCGTACAGGCTGGACTCCTAGCCGATAACCTGACGATCATCCTCTGGCAAGTGCGAGGTATCGATGACGCGGATTGTCAACCGGGGGGGCGGGGGTTATCGATGATCAAAACAATTAATCCGATCGATGATCCCGGACACGGAAGCAGATGATCGGACCAGATGATCCAGACGATCCTACCTCGATACGAGTATAATCTCTTCGACGGATCCATGTGAATTTAGGTTGCTACTTCATCGATTCAGACTTCATCAAGATCCTCCTCATCCATCAATGATGACCGCACGTAAGACCTTGTATCCAGCTGGTTCGAGTCTATTTGGTGGGTATCACCGGATAAAAACATGAACGTTGCATATGGCACGGAGCAAGTTTTTGAATAATTGAGACCGCAGGGGTTAAAGCCCTTGTGCGTGAAAATATCATAGCAAAGGTTCCCCAATAAGGTCTTCTCTGTTTGTACCACCCCCTCTCGCCCGGTCTCCTCTTCCTGTTCCCATCGTCCCTGTTTCACCCTACCGTCTCTCGTACCCTGAAAATACTGACAGTTTCCACCATTCCTATACGTCCCTAGCACATCCCACCAACCCATGTGGTCGCAGAGAATCCGATACTCGGGGATCCCGATCAACCCCTGAATGGCGCGTGCTGCGGGAAACAGAGCCAATATTCCCTGGATGATGATCTTGTAATACGTGTTTATCACGTCCTTATGAAATTTTCTTTTGCATCGTCAGACAACGGAAGTATTGCCAACTGTTTCGCTGATTAGCAACCCCAAGTGATTAATACCCATTTAATATTAATTTGCACTGTTCCACACGACGCACGGGGTTGGTTCTTTTCAAATGAAAAAAAAAAAACCCATCCAACCCTTATTCCGCAAGACCGAATTGCAATTGCAAACTGACACCTGGAATTGCACCCACCTACCCCCCAGTCGCTATTATGAGGTAGGAAAACTTTTTTTTTTTTTTCATTTTCATCCCCTATTTCTAACGTCATTCGTTCGTTCTACCTGAACCCTTTCGTTAAGCTCGTCGTGGCTCGCGAAGGCACGAGAAGACACTAGGAATCCAGGAGATCGATGAAAGGTGTGATTTTGAAAAAAAAAAAAAAAAAATATTTCCAAAAAAAAAGTCCGCGACGAAGGCTGATCGAAAGCTCGAGGAAGGATTCGCTTGAGGTTTAGCTTGAAGTCGGTGCGCGAGTATCGACGTTCGCGATAGATGAAAAAGAAGAAGTGAAAAAAAGAAAGAATAATAGAATAAATAAAAGACGAAAAAAAAAACACAAAAGAGAGAAAGAACGAAAGAGAGAGAAAAAAAGGATACTCGGTCGAATGGATATAGCGAGAGGTAAGAAAAGAGTTTGATGTTTTCAGGTAAGCAGATATGCCGTCTTCCCGTGGGACCGGAAGTCTCCGCGGGGAGTCAGCCTCGTTCGAACTCCTGCAAGCCGGTTCTACTCGCAGGTATAAAGCGCGCAAGAATACTTACTTGGGGAAAAAGGTTATTCGATACAATAATAACGGCTACGGCGAAGTCGCGCAAGAGCCAAAATCATTTGAATTTTTAGCCACAACGGATGCGCGCATGCGCCCTGTCACTGTCTCTTTCAATTTTACCGAGACCGCAGCGTCCATCCGGTACCGTATTACCAACCGGAAGTACGCGCGGACCGCGTAAACAGCAACGCTCGTCTGTCACCCCAGATTTTTTTCGTCACTTTTTCATTTACGAAAAAAATTAAAAATTTTTCTTTCGTCAAAAAAAAATTTTTTTTTAAGATCAAGATCAATACACGTATGCGCATACCGAGATATGGTATCGTCGTCGTAACGACGAAAAAAATTTCTTAGACAGAACCGACTATACATATATCATTACATTCCGTATCGCGATGCCCCCCCACCCACCCCACCCGGAGGTTGCATCACTTGAACACCCTCGGACAATGACGCGTCTCAATGCATTGTTGTATATTGTGCAGCCGAATAACGTCCCCTGTGTACAGACTAAAGTAATGCAGTGACTCGACGTTCGTGACTCGTGCGAATTTCTTATCCCTTTCGAAAAAAAAAAAAAAAAAATCGTGTCACATTTTATCGAAATTTCGAACGTGGTTATTCCGATCCGGAATAACTATCGGTGTCAGTCGACGAGTGTGAAGATAAAATTTGAAAAAAAAAAAAAATGGGCTAAACGCTTCGAGAGAAAATTTGGTTACGAAGTATTCGTTATGTTTCGAATTTGACCAATTAATTTGCGACGCGATTGATTGATTCAAGAATACTTCAATTTTGAAATGACAATGCAGTCGGATTTGGAAAAAGATACGCGGAAAATGGTTGCTCGATGCATAAATTTTATTTTTCTAGAATATATATATGTGTGTGTGTATATATATATATAGCTGCCATAAATATTCCAATGATTTCCCTTCGCCCTACAGGTAATGGCGTACTTAATTAAAAGCGACTACGAAAGCGGTCAATTAAGCACGCTGCCGCTGCAGGGAATAAGGGGTCATGCAGTAGAATGTAATTTCTATTGGAGAAATTGGAGATCGAGCCGATCGGATAATAAAAATATCTACATTACCATCGGAGTGACGGGCGAAGGCTCTCTGCAGTTCCTCCTCCTCTTCCTCGTCGTCCTCGTCGGCTGAAAGCATTATTGTCATTATACTTCCGGTGAAAATAATAAATCCGACGATAAAGCCGTTGTCGTACAGAAGATAAGAAAAAAAAAAAAAAAAAAGATAATATTTCAATTATCCAAGTCGAAATTTTCATAGACTCAAATTTCAAAGCCACTGGGTAATCAATAATAATTTAACCTCGGGCGATAATTATTATTCAATACCGTCCTCGTAATTATGCAAGAGAATTACATACCCGGTCGAATTCGTTCAGCTCGGCCGTTTTGCTCGGAATTATCCAAGACATTTTGCTCAGAGCCATCGTCCCACTCTTCGTCCCCTGCGACAAAGAGAACAATAACGTGATATTAATTTCACGCGAAAGCCGTCACGGCTGACATCCAAATTTGGATGAGTTGAAAAATATTGTTGCGATAAAAAAAAAATATCAAAGTACCGACTGCACCATTCGTCAGGAGAAGCCAGAAAATTAACGTCAAAAAAGAAACGAAGCGCCAGACGATTCCCGTGCGCGACGTCCAGTTCATCAACTTCGTTCGAAAAGCGACAGATGGCGTCGTTGGACGTTTCGAAAAGTGGCGGGAAGAGTAATCTCACGAAATTTACAACCACACCACTTGTAACAGTTTCGCATTCGAAGGTACAGATGGCGGTGGAAGTAGCGTCGGATTAATTGTGCTTGGGCGGCACGTCCTAGTTTTATTAACCTAACCTAACCCTAAAGCTCCGACGGCCACTGGAATTGAGATACATTAGACGTCAGAGAAACGAATAGACGCGTGACACCCCGGTTTGGACGAGGGAACGGCGGACTTAAATAATCCAGAAGCTTTCCAAGTGGCTACGGTTAACTCCATCAGGAAACATAAATGGCCGCCTATCCGGTGGCGCGTCCGCCATCTTGCCTATGAATAAATAATTTTCACCATCGATTAAACAGCAATTAACATAGTCCGCCTAAAGATCGCATGCTCCCACAAAAAATAATAAATGATACAACTGAATTAACAAAACCAAAAAAAAATATACTCGAAACAACCAAGACTTCCTTTTGTCAGTCAACGAAAATATGAAGAAAAAAAAAAAATTATAACCGCCACGCACGATCCACTATCATGATCCAAAAAAACAAATTCATCATCGATTCCCATTGCAACGATACGTCGCTTGTCGATAAAAAAAAAAGTATCGAATTCTTCGATATATCGAAGTTTCACCAAGAATCGCCGTTGCCCCGTTTGTAAATCGACCCTGAACGAAAAGCGTTCCGCTCCAACCGCCTGCCGACCAATTCACATGCATTCGAACCGACGAAAATTCAATCTGCCATAAAATACGGTAAACAATTTAGCGGTAAGCTAAGGCGTCCTGCCGTTAGATGGCGATATGGTCTCCGGTAATAACCGTAAAGGTAAGGGAATTGGCCATCATCTCTAGCCGGTCTCAACGTCCGTGGTCTCGGTCCGCGTATACCGGGGTTTACACGTAAGGCTGCGTAATAACGTACTACGGGCGCTACTATGCTGCACTGGGTATATACTAGAGGAGAGACGTGAGTCTAGACCATTCCGGTTAGCCTATAGATATAAGGAGACACCAGCTTAGGAAAAATATAGGTTGCAATCTCGGTCTCCTGCGAAATGAACGTATCATAACGTACTTGGCATGCATCAGAAAGTTAACTGCATATTGAAGCTCGCGTTAAGCCAGATTTGAACAATTTTTCACATCCCTTTGGATCAGTTGCAATTTTCAAAATTACCGCCGTTTACTCACCTGGTGCCCTCTTCAGTGCACAGCTGTAACCAGCTTCAAGAACATAGGTTATAAAAGTAGAAAATCATCAAGCCAGTCTTGGATGATGCAAACTTTAACAAGGACCCATCCCAATCAGATATTCCAACCCAATACCAAACTTAGGACCATGTTGGGTCTGACCTGGACATCCGAGGACGACCTTATCAGGGCTCGCCGGGTAAATACCAAACTATCTCTCATGAAAATATAAACGCGATATTTCTGTACCAGGCCTAAAATAGGTTATGAGACTGGAACCAGGACCGAACGTCCTACACTGGTACGAATTAGGCGTTCCACTATGGCACGACTTAGGACGGCTTATATTGGTACAAGGATAATGAAGGACGATACTTCCATACAGACCCAAGATAAATTTTCAACTTGAGACCGTGTCTATTAAGGCAAATTATCCAGGACCAAGTTAACAACCATGCAAAACTTCAACACGGGTATCAGTGTACTCAACCGTGATTCCGTTACCGAATACTTTTTTAAATTTAATTTTGTGTACAATCGGCTTTTTTTTTTTTGAAATTCTGTCACAATCAATAAAAATGGGATATACCGTGAATTTGTGTAAATATTTTTTTTAGCCTGTTTCGAATGCCGTTCCGTTTGAAGATAACATAGGGAATTTCTTTACCATTGGTGCAGATAAATATAGCGAATTCTCGGATACTTTTACATCTGTCATGATTCGTTCGCTATGATATTACAGGCAGTAATATATATATATATATATAATTAAAAACGACTTGGTGATAAAAACGATTATGAGTAAACATACAAGTGTATGCCATTGAAGAAACGCTATCTGAGGCTTGTCGTACGTCTTGGATTCCTGACAGGCAGGCGCCATTGGAAATAGAAGTGGAGGTGGAAGCGGAGAGAACTCAAAAGTCCCTAGGGAACGAACCCAGGGTAGCTCTGACGCGGAGTCAGACTCCCGTGGGATTCAGCCTCCCTCCGGTTTTCCACCTCCAGCAGATTCTCCTCTCAGAGATACTGTAGGAACACAGCTGAACAAATGCACCTTCTTGGACCGGTGCGCATGCGCATTACATCAATATATCAGCATAAAGATCATGCCGAAAGAAAGAGAAAAGAGTATAAAAAAAAAAGAAAAACTTAAATAAGCTTTTTGACAAAAAATGTAAAATTTTCAAAAATATTACCAACAGTCGATAATCCATAAATACCTCGAGGTATCTATCGACCCGTGTCTACGAATGTTGTATTTCGAAAATGAGGATCTTTAAATCCATCGATCACCGAGATTTACATTTTAATAATAAATTTTGAATTTTACAAAAAAAAAGCTGCTCTGCTCGCAGTCGTAGAGACCCGCCCGATTGCCTGGGAATTAAAGAAAGTCGAAATTAAAGAAATTCCTGTTGAGGATTCGGAATCCGGGCCAAGTGGAAACGCGTGTATTTTCGTTTTAAACGGAGACACTTTAATCCAACCTGACGGCAATATTATGAGGATCAAATTTACCAGCGCAGTAGGTTTAGGTCCTGTCAGGACAAAAACTAGAAGAGCCTCGGAATTTTAGAACGCGCCAGATTAAGAGCTTAAGTCGAACCCTGCGTCCAACATGACTTGACTCCGCCTAAAGCTCGCATAGTTGATTTGAACAAAGCCTGACTAAAGCTCAATATTCCATACACAGTGGTGGATGCCTGGCACGGCGCGCTTTGACATGGATAAAAAAATATTTTGAAAAATACAAATTTCGACTATTGGACAAATTATGAAAATTAAAATTAAATCATTTCTAATTTAACACTAATCAACGAGTTCATCGGATTTTCAAAAAAAAAAAAAAATTACAAGACCTTATTTTTCAACGTGTTCCAGTTTCTCACTATTGTACATAATTTTTCGGCCACTCGTCGACCGATTGGCTTCACTCGTTCTTAATATTCATTACTGTTGAAAATATCAAAATCCCGCGCAAAGAGACGCTCAAACTTATTACGCAAAAATCTATTATTTGATTATCCATTGAACGCTTGACCTTCGAAAATCACCGACAGTGTCGCCACCTGGCCGGTAAATATTTGAAAATGTGAGAAAAGCACACGGTCACCGTACATGCACAGTGCTCCCGATAACGCGCTGCTCTTCGCTCCGTTCGCCAAATCTCGATAGCAGTCGTTATTAATTGCCGTGAACATAAATTAATTCCAGAATAATAATTATGCATTTACGGCGCACGCACAAATTACAATCACGGCTCTCGGGTTTCCGGCTTAATGTACCAATGATTTCGGCTGGGCAGGTTTCCCGTGTACGTAGAATGGCGGCGTGTAAATTTCGAAGCTACGCAAGTGCGTTTCCTCGATGACAACTGAAAACAAAATATGAATTAAAAAAAAAAACAAATCGGCTAATCAAATAAAAATCACATACACTACACACATATCGATAATAAATATATGCTTGATGCCCAATCAGATAAAGATAAGGTTAACAAAAAAAATCTTTTTCAAAAATATAAATATAAATGGTCCCCTAAAACGCTGTAACTCGTGATCATGATTATATAATGAGTTATAATAAATCATTAGGTGTAATTAAAAATTACTAATTAGTAATTAAGACAACACGAAAAGGTAGAAAATTTTTTTAAAAAATTTTTCTTCATTTTTAATACGCCAACGGTGTCCACGCCCGATCGCAAATCAATAAATCGAATATACATATATTAACAATGCGCGTAATTTCAAATGCGCTTTAACGTTATCAGATCGAAATGTCGTTGGAGGTTAGGTATCGCGGTTAAGCGAACGTGGGGGGCAAACGATGCGCGTGATCATTGGTACCTGTTCGGTGGCAAGCACTATGCCAGAGATTGCGATTTGAATCTATTAATATAGGTTTGGGTTCCGCGTCGGTTCATTATCGTACATTAATTAGCAAATCCTGTAACACAGTGTGCCCCGTACCAAGCTTTCGCGTTCTATTCGGTCTGCCGTGAAATCAGGGATGCGTACGATTTTCTCATTCGCCATTATCGGCCGACTAGAGCAGCCCAATTGACATGGCAATCGGTTGTCGAGAGACAGCCTAAAAAAAAAAGTACAAAAACAATAAATGTATAATCCATTAAAAGCAAAAAGAACCCCATAGCCGCAAAACCGATAAAAAAAAACACGATAGAAGCTGAACCCCCCCCCCCCCCCCCAAGTGCGTACCCTAATCTGTCAAGATAACGGGGGAAAAAAAAAAAATAGCGAAAAAAAAATTAACGTGGAAAATCCCATTTCAAAAAATGGATTGGTCTCGAGCCAAAAAATAAAAAAAAAGGAAAAACGAAAAACGACGATTCTTTCGCAGGAAATTAACGTCGGCCTCGTCTGACTCGGTCGTTGCGCACGGTCCTTTACCACCTCAATTTCTGCAAAATACATCGACGGGCTGGTATGCGCTGTACATATAATATGGCGAGGAGCGACGGGTACGCAGTAACACAGAGAGGAGTGCGACCAGAATTGGATAGGATAGGAGAACTGGTGATTACAGAGCCCGGGGAATCCCACGGGAGAAGCTAGAGTCCCGCGGGCTTCCACCTAATTCCATCCTGGCTGACTACTGACTCCGTCCTCTCCCTCCCTCCCGCCGATCCCCTACTACCGATCCAGCTGCGCCTACGCTTTCAACCGGAGAGTCGAGGCCACCCCGAACGTACAGCCCAAACCACCCCAGCTCCCCCCCCCCCCCCTGTCCCCCTTCGTCACCGACCGTCCCAATCCAACGACTACCAATACAACAAACTTCACTACCACTTCTAGTCGGCTTTGTGACTCTGCATTACTTTGTGTCGGATGCTGGACACACGCGCTCATCCTTGCTCACGGAATCTGTGTCTATGAATCCGTCTTCTTCCTCATTTTTAGTACCAATGATGCAATTCAGCCTCTCGTTCTATTACTGTACTCTCATCTCACGTGACTCTTGCAAACAGCAATAAATCTGTGATAATTTTTGTTGTTTAGTCATCTGACGTTTAGGTCTTTCTGGGGTGATCTGATTGGTACGGTATCACTGTTCGTTTTCATATCAGGAATTGACATCTTTTTTTTGGTGATCATGAGTTTCTAGCCATGCAACCGGATGGAACGTCTGTGGATCAGTTATTTGAGATTGAAATAAAAATGAATGAACATTTTGTACGTTTGATCTTGACATGTCAAATCGCACTGAGTTAATATAATTATAAATTTTAATTAATGAAAATAATATCCTTATGGTAAATCTAGTCCTACCTCTGTAGCGACAATGATATAGGGATCTACCGTGAATTAGTTTGACAGACGGATCCAGAGAACCACGTGCAGACTGCAAGCGGGAAAACTTAAAATTGTCAAAGACCAACGTCTGTGTAGGATATTTAGAAAGAAAGCAGAGATCAAAGGTCATAGTCGTGTTCACTGTAATTTTTTGACTCACTTTTTAGAGATCTAGGCTTCGCCTGCTTCCTCCTGGACATAGCACTTTTGTCACCCACTGATCTAAAAATTGTCAAGAACCGTCCGGCAACATTTCTCGCGGACGTGACGACGACACTTCGGGATCCTATTTGAAGTTCAAAGTTCACGGACAAAGCACCGACTAGAGAGCGATGCGCGACGCCGTGGAGCACGTGGTGACCGCGGCTACGGGGTGTCGCGCGACTGTGACGACGGCGTCACGAAAACGAAATCGCGACGTCGCATGCGACGCGCTCGGAAGACGCGCGACAAGTGCCAAGGCAAACGGGTCGTACCTTAACCGTCTCTCTGCTGGTGGTGGTTTTAGTAGCTCCTTTGAGAACCACTGGTACCGAGTGAGCACGCGCGTCGCTACTTCCGTTCCTAAAAGAGGAACCCATCTGGCCTGAGCGACCAACCTGCTATCAGTCGGCGGGGGTGGCTGGATACAGGGTGACTCCTGCTCCGTTCACTTCCTCTTCGTCTGTTGGCTGATCAGTTTACACTTTTTCCACTGCTCCACTTGCGTGTCTGTTGGATAAAGGAAAAAACAATTATTCGTTGCTTTTACTTATGTTACATTCAGATTGTTTTACCGTTCATGGATCTTATGATGGATATTGTCTGTATTTTTTAGGTTTTGAACAAGTGGCGCGGGTAAGGATTTACTATTTTTAGGTTAGCTTTTAATGTTGACTAATCGGGAAAGATGCTTTACGAACGGAAGGGTTGGTGTCGTTAATTTATTAGGTGAATTGAGTGCCAACGTAAGGATTTATTTGATTTATAGGTTACCGACAGTCAGTGGGATATTTTGAATATTGCAGCGATCAAACGTTTTGACAACGTACTCCTGCTAATGATCATTTTGATATGATATTTTGAAGTTTGACTTTACCTTTTATGTTTTTAGTTGCGAATTCAAAGAATATTCAAGATTCTT
>JARQSV010000444.1:39937-51993 GCA_030142285.1 Calameuta idolon | reverse complement strand
GGGTTGCAAATCTAGCGACTATAAAAAAAGAAATATTAGCTCTTGGACTGACTATGCGTACATGACATATTGTAAAATATATTTGTTTGCAGAAAATGTTGCTGATGGAACGCATTCCTGATCAAATTGGCTATCTGGTTTTGACGGAGGATGGTGCTGTTCTGACCGTAAGTAATTCAGTATCTATTTATCCTCCAGATATATGACTTTCATTTTAATATTATAGTCCGGAGGCGAATTAGAGAACGATGAAAGAATCGCCAATGTTATCATGGGTTTAATCACATTAACTGACAATATTGATTCTAATGCATTCGCTACGAACGAGTCATTTGACAAAATGTCAGTAACGTATGATGATCATTGCTACATTATTAGTCTTTCAAACAAAAAAATTCATGTCGTTAAGAAGAAGTTAGCATCCGATGGTTCATCACCACCTGCAGCTCCACAACCACTTGTTGATGAGTAATTATGAGAAGTTCAGGAATTCTGATGTCTATGTTATTGTGATAGTGATTTTTACCACGTTGGCTGCCGCGACAAATTTGTTACAACGTAATTTATATGCACCTGCTGGTCACCAGTGACCCCCACGACAGTCAACGTGTTAATATTTTCAGAAAAATATATCGGTACATCTACTGTAATATTAAATTAGATTTAAGTTGTAAATTATATATCATAGTTATATTATATTTGGTATCTTCTCCAAAATAATATGTAATCTATGATTAAAGAAATTTGCTAATTAAGATTTATGCATAATAAAATTGCATTGTTAAATTGATACTTACATTTATTATTATTTCAAAAAACTTGCTATGCTCGATAAGCTATTCACTTTCATTCAGTTAAAATGTACTATAATAATAGAGAAATTTAGAATACAAAATGAGTAAAAGGATTACGATTTAGAAAAAATTAGATTTGTTTAAATATTTATTATACACTAATATAAAGGTAACAATTATGAATATTTTCATGTACAAAGTTTTTCAGTATAAACGGTCCACCTGAAGTTAGCGCGCCTATTAGTGTTTTATAGTAAAACCATGTTCAAGTGGTGCGTTTGGGCTGAATAACTTGGTTTTAGTTTTACTATGAGTCACTATCAGAGGTTGAAAGGTCATAGCTGACTAACGACGAATTTACGATGGTATTAGATTTCGAGCTCGAGGCTTCCTGTACAAGAGGTAATCTTAGAATTTGTTTATTAGATCCACTATTTAACGTTGTAACCGCCATTTTCTTCGCCTTCTCCTTTGATTTCGCGACAGAAACCAATCTCTTTAAAGGCAATCTTGTATCTTTCTTATTTCCTAAAAAAGATATGTTTTGATTATATATAATTAACAGATAATAGGACTGATGCCACATTTACGTTCGTATCTCTAGCAATAAAATATTTCTGAATTTTTTATTCCAAAAACATACCTTTTTGTGAACTATGCATAAGCAAGCGAGCTAATTTTATGTCATCTTCATGTTCACTAACCAATTCGATGTTCAAACTTGAATTTTTTAGTAGTTGCTGATCTAAAGTTCCTTTTTCTTGAAGCTCTTTCTTTCGAGCCTAAAAATTAATATGAAATAAGTATATTGAAGTTCGATGAATTTGTGTTGTCTTTGTGATAATAAACATACAAAGTACCTTACCCGAAATGCAGCACGTAATGCACAGTTAGAACTGTAGTCGTCTCTCCAATGAGTATCATTAAGTGCAATTGCATTATCCAATGCAGAATCTCTGGATCGAGCTGTTTTTGTATCATCCATGCAATGTTCTAATTTGTACATGGCATCGTCATATAATCTACGAGAAACTTCTTTTGTTTCTGGCACTACTTGTTCATTATCTTTTGGATCCCAACGATTTTCCTGACGTCGTGCTCCGCTGACTATAATATAATCTAAATTCTAAAAAAAATACAATATTCAAGAATTATATCAGATTAACAATAATTATGTAAGACATTGTTACGTATGGCAATTTCTTACCCCTGGGTCAGTTTTTATCTCAAAATGATTATCGCACAGATGACATTTCATTCGAAACTGATAAACAGGTGTGCTATAATACATTCCCACCTTCTTCTTTTCTGCATTATAACGTACACCCATTCCTATGTGATTTCCACAGCCATCGCACCATATATTATATGGCATTTCGAACCGTATAATTAAGATACCCATATGAAGTTTGCGAGCACGCTCTCGAAGAGCATGAGTACCAAGGAATTTATTGAGACCACCGACTTTGGGGTCATAGTCAGGTGGATAATATAAATTTGTTCCTTTGCGTTCACCCATATTTGCAGCCTAATAACAGAAATACAAATATTAATAATATAAATCCACTTTTTAATATTACATATCATAAATGCCATGGCATGTATATTGTCAATACAAAATTTAATGAAAATATAAATCAACGTACACCTTCACTATATTTAGTCTGAGATGTAGCTACGAAGTTGTAATGTCAATATGAAATTTTAAGTTGAAAAAGTGTAAAATAACAAACAAACGTGAAGGAATACCAAAAATATTTACCTTGAATCAACAGATATGATTTTCAAGTCCAATATAATTCTATTTTGCCTTAAAAATATTTCTTTCTTATTACTGACTTTAAGGTTAAGTTAGGCTGACTGATATTCCACAATATGCACAATTTTCGTTGATGACAGCTGTAGAAAACTTCAATAACCAAATACGAAAAAAACTATCTGTTGGCTGACGACTTAATGGTCATCAATTGAATACGTCATTTGCATCTAAACGCAAACAAACATCCTCGACTGACCTTGCTACACGCAGAACGTTAGATTAGAAGGGAGACAAAACGTAGAAGTGGTCCGAATTTTGGAACCTGATTATTAGTGTCTTCTGCCGCCACTAGTGCCGCTAGTGTTCCGAGCTAGACGATAAATAATTGAATGTATAACCGGAGTGAAGAAGGAAAAAATCAGGTATACAGAAAAAACTGTTACTGACAGTCACTTAAAACTTAACCCTTAACTATTTAATCCGGAACCATGGCAAAGAACACTTTGAATTACAATTTAATTGAAAAAAAAATATTTATTCGTAATAAACCTAACCTAACGTACACTTTTACTTCACTCGTTACATTACGACAGTTTAGATCATGTTGTAAAAAAAAGGCGGCATTTTTAAACGACACAAAAGCCAGATCCGTTTGGCGGCTGAGCGGGGATTCCCCGGCGATTCATACGACACGCGTGTTCCTCCAATCGTCTAGCCGCGGTATCAAGATCATCCGCGAATTCACTCCAAAGACGTTCAGCAGCTGCGCTAGCCCTGGGCCAGATCCTCGGATGAATGTTATTCCTAAAAGAATGTTGTTCTGTACTTCCCACGCTATACTAATTTTGTCCAATGACAAAAATAGTTACACTACGCTGCCCATAGTGTCAATATTTTGTTTAACGAGTAACAAACAAAATAAACTGTATAATTACTTGTCCACGAATTCCCCCCACATACAGGCTTCTCCACCCAACATCAACCGGCTGTTATTGAAACCAGGAAAATCCTTTGGATCACAGACATAAAATTTCTTCCAATCCCCACCTGCGGCAGTATGATCCAGATACCAACAAGCCGAAAGAAGAACCGGATGTCCGGCAGCAGTGATTTTGGACAATTCCGTCTTCCACGAGCCGGTCCATACATGAACAATCGTTGAATTTGGTAGGCTGACACCATTATCAAAAACCTATTTCAAAATTACTTCTATCAATCCCATTAATTGTTCAAAAGTTATATTACACCATAGTGTGCCGTACATTTGTACCACAGTATAGTGTAATACAGTACAGTAGACTATAGTAAATATCTATAGAGTGACTAACCTCTTGCCAAACAATGGCCGTTGTGTTAAGCGCAGACACAATGTCTAAGATCTTGTGTATATATTGCTCTTCGAGTTTAGCAAAGTTTCGACCCAACTTTTGCGAATCCATGTACTTTATTACGTCAGGATTGCTCGCCCAGCAACTGAACGGTACCTCGTCGCCTCCAAGATGAAGATATTCCCCAGGAAACACCTGAACAACCTCAGTGAACAAAGTGGAGATGAAGCTGTACACAGAGTCCTTTGTAGGATCGATTGGACCAAGCTGACCGTTTGGTTGACCAATGGAGTCATAACAGGTTGTCAGTAGGTCAGGATAGGCGATGCCCCAGGATCTAGTGTGACCAGGTGTATCGAACTCAGGAATAACCCGGATGCCACGAAGACGTGCATATTTAATTATATCATTTATATTGGTTATACTGTAAACCATACTCGAATGATATGCACCCTTTTTACTTAGCTCTGGGTAAGTTTCGCTCTGATAAGGGAAACTGTTATCGTCCACTATGTGCCAGTGCAGGACGTTCAGTTTGTTGTAAGACATCGCGTCCAAGGTTAAACGGATATCCGCCAGAGGTAGATAGTGTCGCGACGTGTCCAGGAGCAAGCCACGATGAGGAAGTCGAGGACCGTCGGATATGAATTGTCGTCGAATTTTTAACTGAAAAAGAATTTTCTTTTAATCAAAATAGATCAATTAAAACCTCTTTGACTCACGTAGGCACCGGAACCCGAAGGTGTTAGGACTTGACTGAAGGTTTCTAATCCTCTGAGTATACCCCAAGTACTCCGACTAGAGAGTATAGCGTTATCACCGGTGCCATTGATGTTTAAATCATCTAAAAATCATTTCATAACCACTAATTATCTCCGGAAGTATGGCGTTGGTGATGCGACAGTGGAAAGACTTTTAGATACATAAACAAAAATAAGGAACGTGAAACTGGTTACAAAGATTAGAAAAATAGCAATGCATAATTACTAAATGATGGATGTTCAATGATTTTGGTTTCTAAGTCTTGTCTAATAATTCCAGTATCACGTTCCGGATGTTAATACTTACAATGTTCGTCCTCGTATAGAGTCGGAAGAAGATCCTGACAGTCTGACATTGGACCTTCAATAATTAATTTTCTAATAAATCCCTTAAAGGCTGGATCATCGGAAAACATTTTTTTAGGCTGATTCTTATTAACTTTTTTAGCGCTACGTGTATGCGCAAATATAATATGCGAATAACGGTTGATAGCGTGCAACGTTATATCGCAGTATCCATCGTACTGAAAATAAAAAAAAAAATTATAAAACTTTCAAAATTATGACATAAGTCGTACGTCTATGAATCAGTCTAACGTCGGTTTGGAATGTTTTGAAAAATGATGCAGGCTGGACTTACGAGTATCTGAAAATTAGAGTATCGCACGAGATAAAATTCATCGTAGGTCCAATTTCTTGCTGGACGCGGCCATACTTCGCCTTCCGTAGCTATGACCCAGGGTCCAGCGTCCCCGTGCCATTCGGACTTGATCTTCGGAAGCTGTACAGCCAATAAGAGCACAGGGAATACCGTCAGAAGCCACATGTCCTATTCACTGTATTTTTAAAGTTCGCAAACGCTCTTGTGCCCCGCGACGTTCGGCAGAGCTTGCGGTTCCGATAATGAGTGTCATTCGTGGCGACCACGACTATCGTGTCGATGCTCGACTAAGTTCGGGATATCTCGGAGAGTCCATGGTCGAACTTGTGGTAGCTACGAGAAATAATAATCAGCTGTTGCTTTGTTTCAGTTAACGTATGACAACTGGCTATCGGCGAACAACTGATTGGACATGAAACTCCTAACGAAATGACAGGACGCACGCGTCGCGACGCTTGGCTCTACTCCGAAGTGCACCAATTGATCAATTAGAGTAGATTGTTAGACCAAGTAGACATGGGCGAGGTGGCTGTGATCAAGTTACACGATATTGTCATGGTTGGTTTTAAAACTTTAGTAGAATCCCACGGTAGTCAATATCTCCTCTATTCCCGTTTCTTACTAGGTAGCCATGTCAGGCATTGTCAAACGAATGCATTTTGAAGATACGTTTACACTGATGAACTCATAAGGATGAAGAGTAAAATTGCTACAAGGCACTTGGAGTTTCTGGTCAACCTTGAGGACAGTTGTAGTATAGCTGAAGATGACAGTTGTGTAGTATAGCTGTAAGTTGTAGTATAGCTGAAGATGACAGTTGGATAAAGGATTCCTGAGATCGTATCCAAACTGTATCACATTGACTGAACAGCATTGACAGGATAAATTGTCAGTGAGGATCGGATTAAGAAAATACTTATGTAAATGCGTATTGATAGTTTAAACGTTGATATGAAATATTTCATATTATCAGGCACACTGCTACTCATGTAAATTCCGTGGTACGAGTCTTGACGAAAGATAAACAGACTAAAGTATATTCCCCCGTGTTGTACAGGGAGCATAGACTATTCGAGTTGACTAAGTAATAGCTACTTTGACTCATAGATGGCAGCATTCTCCATGGTTAGTCGTTATATTAGATTCGCGCTGCACGGGTTCAAACTGCGTGCCGAATTCTATTTATCCTCGGTCAATGGTGCTGATTGTTGATGTAACTGTCTGCGGTAGGCAACGAGGAAATCTGTTTTATCGACAATAGAATTTCGGTTATCATACGCGTATCGACGATTGACGTCAGTCGAGTACTTCCGAATGTTCCCGATCGGTTTTCAAACGAACTCCTGCTAATCCCGTGCAACGAACTTTCGGGCGATTAAATTTGAAGTACATAGAAGCCACCGCCGTCTATCGATTCTTTCGCTCTCGTTTCCCATTATCGAGCCGCGAGTCCGTACGTGTTGGACGAGTCGTTGGTAGAGAAATGGAAGTAGGAAGTGGCGGAACGTAGGGTGAGTCATCCCTACCAATGTCTGGCGTGTCGAATCGCCCCTCTGACCCTTCAGGCTAAACGAGAAATCCCATCGGCACGAAGTTCCTCGGTGAATCGTAGCTTCATTGATTGCAGCGTGGTGCGCCGGGACGCCGGGCGTCGTTACGACAGTCGCCCGAAGCTCGTTTGAGGATATTGAAATAGGATTTTTGCTGCAGGAACTACTCCGTAAGCCATGCCGGGTTAGACCTAACCTAAAAAGGAAAATTCTATGTGGGGTAGTGCTTCCGAAGCCGCCCATGGCGTTTCCTTCCAGTTCTCGTCGAAGTGGTAGGACACCAGGGAGCGGCTACGAGGATATAGCGATAACCAGAAGAGGGCGCTCGAGTATAACCTAGAAAGTAGTGGGAAGATGAAAAGCGCGATAGGGGAGTGCGTGAACTGCGCGTAAGGGATGTTCAGGTCACCGACTGAGCATAGGGACGCGAGTGTGAAGCTCTCGTGGTAGGGAGAGACTATGACTAGGGGTGCACGAGGATGGGACATGCTAGGGCACGAATCGAGCGGGAGAGGATACGCGTCGCCGTCCTGGTCGTCGTCGTGGTCGGGGTCGTCGCCACCGTCGTCGCGGTGCTACTCACGACGTCGTTTCTTACGACGCGCTAAAACAGACACGTTTTTCGTCTACCCGACTAAAGGAACCAGTGCGCGTTTCTTAAAATCGTGTTTGTGAACGCAATATAACGTACGCATATACAATCACGATCTAGAATATAATATATAACGCGTGTGTGATATATCTTTACAGAAACCCTTGGCTTCCCTGATCAGTTATCGTGTGAGAGGATATCCGATCCGAACGCAAGTCGCTCTACAAGCCAAGAAGTTCAGCCAGCAATCATTCGGTCATCGTCATCAATTCATCCAATCCCGTGGCTGTAGACGGCGGGAGACCGAGAAAATGAGATCGATAAGGAACTCCGGCGGGTTTTGCGAAACGGGGACAGAAATTGATGCCGAGTAGCAGCGAGGGCGGGGCGAGGAATGCTGGCGCGGTGGTGGGGAGTGCAATAGGCTTTCTGGTGGGGGTAGTAAGAGGAACGGAGCAGAATCCACGGAGTCGAGAAGGTGCAGGCGAGGGAGCAACAAGGCACACGAGTGAACCGGAAGAGACGTTGGGGGTCGAACGTAGTGGGGTGAGAGGAAGGAAGAAAGGGGTTCGGTTAAAGGGGGATACATTGAATCGCGTAGTGGGGGGTTGAAAGGGTCAGAGGGCGCATAGGTATCGTAGAAGTGGGTGGTAACACCTAGCTAGGGTAGAATCTCATGGGTTTTGTGCGGAAAGAAGGTCAAAGATCGATCGTCTACCGGTGAAACTCGTGACTACGTCGCCGCCGTGCGTCGTCGTGAGTGCCAGTGATAAATCGGGATCCGACGCCGAGCGTCGCTTCGCACGTATACCGGCCGGCCTCCCCCACCCCCACCCCCCCCGGTGGACCAGCGCGAGTCCTGATTGCTGGTTCCGGCTTCCGATGGCGTTGGGATCATCATGATTGCCAGGGGTGCATCCTGCCTCCGCCTCGTGTGTCATCGGATGCTTGACGACGCTTAGGAACGTCAAGCGTCGTCATCTCGGCGCTCGCGACGGCGACGAAGTATTCATTGAGTGTCAGTAGAGTAGGGACGCCTGTTGTCGGATCGGACTATGAGAATTTTTTTCTTGATTTTTTTATCGAGCTGACCGGGACTACTCGCGATCTCGATTTTACACGTTCTTGTGTCTCACTTCCGGTAAGTGTTTGTGAGTGTGTGCGCGTGTGTATCCAGTGCGTGTCGATGATAATCGCGAGTGTCTCTTATCAACCATCACGATGACCATCGGGCTTTAAGCATCTTCATCATTAATAATTCTCACGGTTCTACACTAATTTGTGGAAAATACCTTATGGACTTTGACCTTCCATCCATGATAGTCGTTACGCGTTATACCGATATTACACGGATAGCAATCGAAGCATACAGTGCATTCAGGATAACTCTACGTGAGAATGGAAGCCATGTTGAAGCTAATTTCGAACCTGCGACAAGGCCTCACGCTGAACGGTATAACGAACTGAGATTTGCTCCAGGAAGAGAAGTCGCGAAAATCGTTGAAGCGACCACAGGTGACTCGAAGGAAATAAACATGGCGTCGTGTTACTGAAGCGGAGTCCTGGCACTTCCGTAGATCCACTTTCCCAGGAGCTAGAGAACCCGCAGGAGGAGCTGTTGCGAATTACATCAGCAGCGCAGCACGAAGAGGAAGTGAAATAGCGAAGGAAGGAGTAAACAAGAAAGTAAACCCCGAACATAGTCCAAGAAAATGTCTCGAGATCCTTATTCAAGCGGAAGTGGCGTGGTGGGACCAGGAGGTGGCACAAGATCACCCAGGAGCGGCCGTCGCGTCGGTGAACTACCGACAGTAGATCGCAGTCCATCAAGAAGCTATGCGAGCGGACGTGGTAGTCCTCTGGGACGTAAGCGTGGCACCAGGAGTGGCAACAACTCCCCGGAACACCTTGGCTACGGTAGCTACCATCATCATCAGCTGGGAAGTCCGTATTATTCGCGCGAGGAAGACCTGGCCAGTCCGGTGATGCTCGAGGAACGCGGCAGGAGCATGTCGACAGGAGGTGGTGGCGGCGGAGGTGGTGGACATCACAGATCCAGAAGTGCATCCCGGCCAGCCATGTCCTCGTCAGGAGGTATGACGGCCAGGTACACGAGCCTGGACCGTGCATCGGCTGGCATCCTGGATCACGATCGAGAATTCGTACCTATCCGTGACTCCCGGGACCGCAGTCGCGATCGCGGTCTGTACCTCGAGGACGAGATCTACGGATCCAGCTCCAGGTCCGCCAGACAGAGTCCAAATCCACACCTGATGCGCGACGGCGGCGGCTACATCGGCGAGCTTCAGCACCAGAACAACGATCTACAGCGGGAGCTCGGTAACCTCAAAAAGGAACTCGAACTCACCAATCAGAAGCTTGGCAGCTCGATGCACAGTATCAAGACCTTCTGGAGTCCCGAGCTCAAGAAGGAACGCGCCCTCAGGAAGGAAGAAAGCACCAAGTACAGTCTCATCAACGAGCAGCTCAAGATACTCAACTCTGAGAACCAGGTCAGTTTTTGAAATTACTATTGCGTCATTACACACACCATCAGCTGTATAAAATTAAAATCCTCTGTAGCCTTGACTGGGTACGTACCAGGATACCTAACCTAACCCAAACGAACGCAACTATTTTTGGAACGGTCCGACAGATGGCACTGCATTACATAACCAACAAAAACCAACAGAAACTTCACTTTGCCCCAAACGCGTCAACGGGATGTCCAAAAATTGATCAGGCTCCTTTATCTCTTTCGAATTGTTCGATCTACTGTGTGATTAGTTGCTTATGCACACTTATTCGGTACACAGTGTATAGCTATCGTGCACGCAATGTTACCGAAGGCTGCCAATTGGGATTTATCGAAATTGATAAGTGGATCGAAAATCTTTTTGAACTCTTTGGTTTTCGCCAGACTTGGCTTGATTCGTGTATCCGTGTAGGTGAACCGTCGCGACGGCCAACGTCTACGTTCGAACCGTCGCGACGTCGACTCTCCCACCGACCATCTCTGGCACCGTTGTTAATGCTAGGGTGGTGCTACTGCTGGATGAGTCATTGCCCCCAAGATGAGAAGAATCTTTACTCTCAAGACAGACTCTGGCTCCATGCCCGCATGTGTCCTTAACATCTGTAGGGTTTTGCATGCTATATGCTTACTAACCCACTCGAGCACATGTCGCGCATCACGTGTGCCCACATACGATTGTATGTACAGTATATACAAAATTTGAGAAACGGTACTAGCTAAAAAAAAATGTATAAATAACTATAAAAATATTTATCAATATATCGATTAAAAAATAAATTTACGATACGCGTTAAGAATAGTATGGTGATCATTTAACAAAAAAATACTTTTTGGTCGCACTGTACATGGGGGACCTTTTGATTTCTTTTCTATGGACTAAGTGGAAGGACTGCTTGTGCGAATAATTATGTCTTCGTTAATATATGGGCATGGTTGCGCGAAGTTTATACAGTGTGGCATTGATTGAAAAGATTTTATGACTTTGTAACTTAGGGGTAGGTTCATTGAGGCGGTGAACTTTTTTTTTTTTTTTATAGAGTGATACTGGCTTCTGGGGAGTTTGGGGAATTTGACGAAATGGATCTGAGAGAAGTTGGTACGCCTGGTGAAAATGTATAAGCTAAAAATAATTTCTGGTGCTTTGTGTATTTTTCTATCGGAATTCTTTTTCGTGACCTAAAGGGGAGTCCACAGTCCCCCTGACCCAAAACTGCTACCGTAGGGATCAACGGGGCTTAGACCCCCCCCCCCCCCCCCACGTGTATCTTCAGGGAATAAAAAGAAAGCGAAGCTTGACGTCGCCAAAAAATATGACCGACAGCAAGCCTCGTTTTTATTCGACCGATCAAAAATATCTTTCTCGCGTAGCTTCGCCCCCCCCCCCCCTCTCCCCCCGTATATGTACCACTGTGCCAATACCCGTTGGGGAATAAGTCGTGGAAATATTCTTTGGGGAATAAAAGTCGTGGCACACCCTGTATATATGGTTCGGCATCTCTAGGGATTTTCAAGGTAAACACAAACTGGTAGAAATGTCATCCCTTATCCCACCTACGCCCTTCCTCAGTCTGCCGAAGAGAAATTGTCAAAGGCTAAATTTCTCACCGCATTGACAGTAAAAGCAATATCTAAATATAGACCGAGCTTTGGGGGTGACCATTGCTTGTAGGGTGAAAAAAAAATTTTTTTTTAACGATTTTACCTTGAGGGACGTATGATAGGGATTTTTATCGAGGAGAAAGATAATGCAAGACTGTAATGGACGTTTTGAAAATTTGAAGCTGTTTAATTTTATTCAAAAAATAAAAGTTTGACATACGAAAATATTCGTTGAACATCGTTGGGACTCTGTGAAATGGGCGAAGGGGGGTCGGAAGGGGGTGCGACGCTCCAAGACGTCGAGACGCTTGGCGTCGGTACCAGTTCCTGGTACAATACCGTCTAAGATTGTCTACTGCTCGTTCTTACTTCTCTGTGAAAGTAGTTAAAAAAAAAAAACCCTAGAAAAATCATAAATACCGGAAAATTCCGAAATTTTTTCAGACACGGCCTATAGATACCCGTTTTCATCACCT
>JARQSV010000444.1:5135-39837 GCA_030142285.1 Calameuta idolon | reverse complement strand
CCCTAGAAAAATCATAAATACCGGAAAATTCCGAAATTTTTTCAGACACGGCCTATAGATACCCGTTTTCATCACCTTTCATACAACATAGTACATCCGGTCCAATCTGCATCCGCATCTGCATTTGCATCTGTCAGCAAACTCCTTTCAGCTCTCCGTTCTATAGAATCTCACTAGACTCCCTATACCTTTTAGTGTCTATTATTATTATTCTTTTTTTTTTTCTTTTCAACTTCTCTCGAGTACAGCTTCCTCCCTCTCTCTCCCTCTCTCTCTCTCTTATTTTCGTATACGCCGGAAGAAGAAAGAAAATTAATAAAGCTTAATGATCGCGATGTAAATTTTGGCGTACAAGAGAAACAATTTATTTTCTTTTTTCCGAACACGAAAATCTCCACAGTGAGTGCCGAACAACGTAAAAGGGCGCGAAAGACTAAAATTTGAAAATAATCTTTCCGCAAAGAGCCACTTCGCTAACTTTAAACCCTTTGTCGCTGCCTAATAATATTACTGAGACGGTACAACGTTAATTACCAATTAAAAATTCATTTTACGATTCACCTGAAAATTGCACTTTGATAACGCACTGATATCCCCATTCACTGCATAGACACTGATCATAGCGTCATATCATGGTATCCGCTATATAAACCACTATAATCCCTGCACTGTACTACATTATACAGTACTGTAATATGCTATACTACACTATAGCAAGTACACTCCGTGCAGGAAATTATCCACAGAAATCAGTCCATACCGCTAAACCATGTAGCATAGCTGATAAAGCGTCCTTGAACTTTTCAAGGATACCGGGAAAAAGAGGGGAAGAAAGATCATCCAACTTTTTAATTCAAATCTGATTATACTGTACACGTATCCGTATAAATATACATACTTCCGATAATCCAACTGTCTTACTATTTGTGTACGTTCACATTCGTGTTATCAGCTTAGTGATATGACGATAGCGATGGGTACCGGTGTGGGTGACTCTGGGGAGTAGGGATAAGGTTTATCGAGGTTGTCGGGTCGATCGTATGGTTTATTTTAGAATGGCCTCCCGTGAGGGCAGCTGTCTTATTCTAAGGCCGCGTTTACACTAACTGTATAAGGGGAACAATGAGCTTCTGTGTATCTTTTGAAAGGACCATGGTAAACTTGGTAATCGGTTAATTTAGGCCGTTCGACATATATATATATACACACACAAATATATATACGTAACTAAAGTTTAGCATATATATACAAAAGTTACAGTAGACATATGGAAATAGGATTAAAAACATGACTGTACCTTCTTTGATGTATACCCTATATATACGTATATACACAGAGCACTGTCTAACGGCGTTAAATTTTTTTACACGAACTGTACTTCGACTAGGTTCGTTTTCCGTCGTCCCTGGGATCGTTTTATAATTTTATGTCGAATTAGGTAAATCAAGGAATTCCTGGAAATTGAACAAATTTAAATTGCACGTCAAAGCTTTCCTTTATACGGATGGAATTTCCGGGGATCGATAAGCGCGGGCTATTTGAATTTGTCAAAGTGCTTCCAATCCGATTCTTTAATCTGAAATACTTTTCGAATCGAAGACCGATCGATGCGTTCTACTCATGTATATAGATTTTAAAATAATGTCGTTAGGGACTGACAATAAATATTTAAAAGAAATTTTTCATGAAGACTCTCTGCAACGCTCAACATTGTAATTATATAAAGTTTTCAGGGTATCTATAAAAAAAAGTTTAAAAAAAAAAGTTAAGTGCAGTTTACATAAGTGCAAGTAAAATTCTCACGTGACGCTGTCTAAGCAAGCTTAATGCATTACGAGCCTTTAAGTGGCTCGATTCCCGTCGACGTCAACGACAGATGCGGCTGCGCCTTAATGAGGAAACGGTTGACGAATGCGTCACGATGTCGCAGGGACACTTGGGGACGTTCACTGATATACGCGTCGACGTAGTGTAGCATAAAATTTTGTTAAAAACTCTGCTTAGTCGTCACGAGCTCAGTATGTGACGTATCTAATTCTGTAAATCTAATACTTACAGTACTTAGTATCGTAGGCTATGTGGTTTATCGATGCTGTATTTACATACTGCCATTCCACACGTCACCTACACGGGTATAGGAATTTCTCGAGGCGTGGAAAATTACGGCCAATGGACCACTCTTGAGACTTCAATAACGCCGTCGCGACGTTAAATCTATTTTCGTTAATTAATTTAAATTTATTCCATAAATTGTAAGTCCTATGCTCGTAGCATGAAACTCAACGGCAAAGGCAATTCGTTAGTTCTCGCGTCTAACAACGCCATGCAGTTCGGAAGTCTTCGGACTCGATTTGAAAATTCCGAACTTACCCGAAGTCTCGACTGTTGACTGTCGGGTACGATTGATACAGTCAGACGCGATGGAACGATTTTATATAATTATTTTAGTGTGCAGACGCTTTATGCCAACCTATAGAAACGTCAGTACGGTCGCAGGCCTTGTGAATTCTAGGAATCGCTAGGATAGACTAAACTAACCGCCGCAGGAGGCCGAGGAGGCTCCGTCGGATCGATGTTTACCAGTAAGGAGCGACGCCCTTTGTGTGTTGGACTTACCTTTTTCGTTTTTTTCTTTACTTTTCGGCTGTGCTACGAACTTGAAAACTTTTTCTAACAAAGTCATCCGTTTAACATTGCACAGGAACGTTGTTCGGGATATTTGACAGCCGTTGAAATACTTCGATAGGGCGTAACTACGTTAATCAGGTATGCGACGATTTTCGTAGCGACTGTTTTACATTGATCTTGTCTTGTGAGCAAACTGGATAGACTAAAAATGTATTTCATACGAAAATAATTCTTCGTGAAGATTAATATTCTCCTTATGACAATAAATATACGGACTCGTCGTTTTTCTTGGAACGTCCTACGGAGATTGCGCGTTATTTTTATGACTCCAGCAGTCAAGTCTGAGTCTTCTGACAGCGGCTTGTTATAATGTAATGGAAGCATGGGCGACGGTTAACATTTATTTCTTGGCTTTTACAATAGAAACGAAATTACAGGTAATTCATACTTTAATTCTTTGTTATCGCTCGATTTTACGGAAGTAATATTTTTATAATTGAAATTTGTTTATTCATGATCAATGATTTGTATGACTCATAAGACTGTGGATGGTTTGAAGGCGGATGATTACTGTAGGCTTATCCTTTATTATTACTATTATTATCTTTCATTCAGCGTCATTACCAACAAAATGGGGTTTAATGGGGTAATGGAAACTGACATATTTTTTTTATATATGTAAAGGACCTCGTATATGCATATAAGTGAGCGTCCTCATTTGGCGACGTTCTCATTCACCCTTCTTTTTACTTTTCATTTTTTTTTAACGCTTGGGCATTGAATATCATAGTTGGAGTTGGTTGGTAGACAAAACGGTGGAATATATGTGCGACGCGTTGCCAATTTTTAAAAATAAATAATCGGGCACGCGACATCGCGACTGTTGGAAAAAATAATTTTTTTTTGTTGGAATAAAATCAAAATATTTGCATCGTTACGTACATTTATACTTTGTTATTTTCGTCCACTATTTTTTTTTTTTTTAATATTAAATCTCAAGGTTCACGTGAATTCTTAATCGTGAAGTCATCCGCGACGAAAGCTTCAGGTTCGTTTTCACCAACGAAACCTTGAAATTAAGCGACGTTAATTATTCTCCCGTAAAATCACCTCCTTCTCCTATACCCTGTATAACCTAACTTTTACATCCAGCGTCATCGAGATACTCGCATCCGCCATTTTAATCATTCAAATTTTTCACGTCGCTTTACCATCGACTGTTCACGGAAACTCCAGACTTACTTCTTAGATCCACTGAGGCTTCGATCGAATTACTTGGTAGTTATTCAAAAGTCCTAGACACCGTTCGCGATTAATTAATACCGATCAGAAATACCAACAGAGAATAATTAATTTTCTAAAAAAAAAAAAAAAAAGAGTAAACTTACTCCTACGCGCCACCAGCACGAATAACTTAGCTGTATTAAATTTAAATAATTTAAAAAAAACCGTCAAATCCCTATAGTAATTTCCTAAACTACCTCGTATTACAACCCCCAAGTCGCTTACCTTAAAAGTTCGCCAGAAATATTGACCCAGGGGAATTAACTCCACCTAATGCTCCCACGGTTATCATGGCTTCACTTAAAGCCATCGTCATAATCGACCCTCACGATTAAACCAAAGTGCTCCGAGAGATCATCGAGGGCCCAATGCATTTTCACCTAACCCCTCGAAAAATCAGTTACAGGACCCCCAACTCCATTCACTCGGACTTCCGGAGATTCGTTTAAGATTTTATTTTACAACCAAACTTCACACCAAGTTCGGGCTACCGGTGCCGTCCAGTGAAGCCTAGTTACCCCATTCATCCCCTTTACAATCGCAGGCACGATCTGTGACTTGAGCTTTCGCCGTTCGTTTGCTGAGTGTGCACGGCGAATGGTGGGGGTAGGATACGACAGTGGAGGGGATGAAGGTACGAGTACAGAATGTAGAGTATCAGTGTTGACGATTGACGTAGTGGGCGGGAGGGGGGCAGGAGGTTGCCCAAGGCATTAGAATTGGGCATGAGCGACGTTGGTGGGGGGGTGGGACGTGGTAAAGTAGGGGGACCTACTGGCAGATTCCCAGAGGCAAAGGTGTATCGAGCGAGGTTGATTCCCCTCTCATCCCCACCATGACGGTCTTATCCCCACTTCCTGGTACTGTGGTTATCCCCTCCACTACTCCGTCGTAGTACTCTAGCACGAGAAGAGAGGGGGTGGCTTTTATCACCACCTTTTCCCCTCCTCTTCCCCTCGATCCTTCTTCAATACTATCCCCACTCCTATATTTTTGGCACGCTCAATCCATGTTCTCTTCAAAGATATCCCGTTCTATACCAGTGGTGGTAGAACGAAAGTGGTTTGAAAAAAAAGATGCATCACTGTCTAGTCTGATATGTGTGCTCTGGAGGATTAACGATCCACCGAATTGGGGGGGAGGGGGGGGGGCTAAATTAAAAAAATTTTTTTTATTATCAAATTATTTTTTTTCTCTCGTCGATGTAACAGGTAATAAGAATTCGATATAAATTTGAAAATAATTTATGTGTGGTATATATATATATGAATTTTTGAAATTTTCCTTTTTTACTCTGACGTTTTTCTAGGTAGCAAAAAAAATGTTCTTCTCCTACATACTCGTAACGGTGTATATCCCAAATAGCTGTATATCGTGAACACACGTACAGGGTGCTTCAAGAATTGCCGGACGCTAAAAGTTATCGTCTGGAATGACCCAGAAAATATTTGCTGCTTTACCGACCCCGTAATTTACGTACTGAAGAACACGGTATTGTCCCTGATTATCATATTTTTATCGTTTATCGTTAAATCGAGCTCACAAGCACGTTTTCGCATTACCATGCAACAGATGCTGGAGACTGATGCCATTGGCATCGATTTCGTCATTAACGACGTCATTGACTCGAAGACATGAAATTTTTCAATTTTGATTTTTTTTTTTTTCATTTCCTTCACAGCGATTCCAAAAAGTGCCCGAATCGAGGGTACTCAAATGTCCCAATGCCAGACACGATAATACTATGAATAGCCCTTAATTAGGATTACCAAAAGATAACCGACCGCAAGGGTTCAGAAAGACACGCGACAACCGTACAACCTTCAAGTTGACCAACCACTTCATGAATGAGCACCGGCCGACCTCCCCGTACCTTTCTCGGCCGACACCCAAACCCACAAACCACCGTCTGCATCAACTTCGAACGAACCAACCCAACATAGCCGTAACCTTACTTCAAGCGCAATCCAACCTTCTGAAACCACTTTTAGCCATACCCTAGTCACTGATCATTTTACCAAGCCCACCGCGATACAAAACGCTTCATATAACCACTCCCCTTCGCAATTCAATCCCCTATTAGGCCAGTCAAACCTCGGTACCTACCGACACTTTGTCAGCCGTTAAAACAACTGTCTAGGCCGGATAGCTATGGAACCGGAACATACGTCACTCTTGACACGTCTGTCAAGCAAGCTCGGGTTAGATTAAAAACAGATACACCCAAGCCTCTTAACGTTCCTAAGAGTAAACTTTAATCGCGATACTTCGATTTATGCTAAATTATACAGCTGTCATTGACACTGACGGATGACTCCGATAACCAATAACGAGTCATCGCCCAGAACCATGTTGATGATCATGAGTAAGAGAATTAAGAGAAAATTTTTTTTTTTTTTTTTTTCGAAATTCTCGACGAAGCTCGTGATGGATTGATCGTTAAGGGGGGAAAAAAAAAAAAAAAAATTATACTTTTTTTTCTGAGCTTGCACGACCGACCCCCCCAATCGCGTTCCTGTTCCTGCTGATGTTGACGAGATTAGAGGCACGAAGTTTCCAGTCGCTGTTTATCCATCTAACTTCAAGTATATCTGAACGAGAGTCAGTTCAGGTTAGGTCGCCTGCTCCGATGGCTTTTACTGGCTAGCAGTATACCTAACCTAACCTAGACCAAGCTTCAGCCAGACGGTGTCATCCAGTCGGCCAACCAGTACCCGACGAGCTCGCAGACTCGAAAAGCTGCTTCTGGGAAGAGATCGATCTCCGGGTACGACGACCCCGGGGTTACGAGTGTCTTTCTGGATGGTAGTCGTCGGCGTCGGTGTCCCGACGCCGTTCGGCTGCCGACGTCGCTGACGTAAGGAACCTTCGTTTTTCGCACTCGAGGGTGCGTGCGCCTTCGTCGTAATGAGGAGAGCTGCGATAGGGTTTACACGATCGGTAATTGGATCTTGTCTTAAGAAGGGCTTCGTTTAAACTCTAAACCGCCATCAAGACCTGGATCCTTGGCTGCTCCCGACCTAGGTTCATCAGAAGAGATTTTTTTGTTAAATTATGCATTTTTTTTTTTACACATCACCGATTTACACCCTCACGCCGAATCCACACGACACGTGTATTTGACAGCTGTTTGGGATTTATAGGCAATTTTTTTATATGAATTTTTTTTTTGTTTCACTGATTAAACATTTTTTATCAGAAATCACTTTTACGTGTTTACTTGTTGCCGAGCGTCGTTATCTGAAATTCGGATAATCTTATCGATTCAATAACACCTGACGGTCGTGTCAGGCTGGAATTATCTAGGGTCATCTATAGATAGAAGTATCTGTCCTAGAGCCAGGCTGACCAATTGAAACTGGTCGACGCTCAAAATAACTGTAACTGGCATCAACGCAGTACCAACTGACAGGTGCACAGCGCGAAGTAATATCGTGGCCTCCGTATCTCCCGGGAGTAGCCTGCGATAAGAATACATTGACCGAGGTCAAAGTGCATTCCGGCTCATCCTGGAACTGGGTTAATACGTTAAATCCCCAGGTGGATGCTATAGTCAGTAGAAACAAGCATCGATAACAACTATCGATGAGATTACCACCTAATCCAATTTTTTATACACACCGTCACGTGACTTGAAATTTTTTTCAATCAATTTTGAGTAACAGTAATATCTAATTTTTTATCTTGAACAATAATAATAATAATCCGTATAACATTGCCCCACCCCCTCAGCCCCCATTACCGAATTCACACGTTAAATTGCATCGTATATACTCAAAGTGCCATATACTTCGTTTAAGCCATTAAAAGGGTGGTTTAAAAATAACGACTATTAAAAATAAATGTATATATATATATATATATATTTGTCGTACAGTGTTTATTGTGCAATAGGCTGCATATTGTTGTATGTATAGATGCATGTATAAGGGATGTCTGGGGGTGGGAGGGAGGGGGGGGGGCGAAGGTTCGGTGAGAATTCCATGAAGGGTGGGGGGTGCTTTCATTATGAGCAAATGACGTCACGGGGACCACACCTCAAGCCCCGTGACGTCACACGACACAAGGCCTCCCTGCTACCCGAGAGAACTGGGTCAATCAGAGCTATCGGACATTTCCGAGTAGTCTTTTCGTCGGCGTACTCACCCGGTATATAGTAACGATGCCGTTGGCTATGCCAGACCACGTGTCTCGTAAATTTGATTTTCGTTCGAAGCTGCGAACTTTGGGATTGACGTTGATCAAGGCTTTGTCGGCGGTTACGATACTTCGGTTAGTTTTAGGTTAGGTTACAGCGTTGAAAGGAAATGAAAATGTACACGATATTGTTTTAAGAGGAATTTTGAAATTTTGAAATTTATTTCGATGCACCTTTTATTGTGCTCCGTCGATTAATGCGGTTTCTTTTTGTTATTTTCTTTTGCAGAAACAAAACATGATGGTTCGACAACTGGAGGAGGAGCTCAGACTGAGGATGCGCGGACCCAGCGTCGAGATGCAACAGCAAATAGAGGTTCTTTATAACGAGAACGAACATCTCACGCGGGAAATCGCCATTTTGCGTGACACCATAAAGGTGAGAGAACGTATCGGGTGTCCAAAATTTTTATTAAACAATCATTGTATCGATAGTCTTCCAGCTGCACCTGCGTTCAATACGAAGGGGAAAAATAATTATGAAATTATTTGTAACCGTCATTTTGTATGTAACGGACGTTTTCGTAATTCAAATTATTTTGGCGGCACGAATGTCACGTGTGGAATTTTTTTTTCATTTTTAATCGCGACTCAACTTTTTCCTTCTCGACAGGACGTAAGTGCTGGATAACCTCAAATTATTGTTACCTTCGTGAAGTTAGGCGCGTATGGAGTAACGATGTTGCCTGATGGCAATTCACTGTAATAGGTCAGTAATACTGGCTGGACTTGCAAATTTCTATCAACCAGTCGTTTCCGTAGTGGTTATCGATTATTTTACTGTCAGGTTGGGTCAGAAAGTTTCGGTTGTTCGGCAAACTTCAGGGAATTGAAATCGGACGCAGCTGTTGCTCTGTCGGTCGGGGGTTCGAGACCCGTTCGGGAATTTGGATTTTTTTTTTTTTTTTTTTTTATAATGAAATTTATCAAAGATTGCTGTCTGAGGGAAGACACGGCACAACGCTATAGTAATTTTGAGGTACGGAGTATAACGGGTGTCTAGTAAAAATTTAATGAGAAACTTTATCCCTCTTTCTTGCAGTCAAACAAATGGACGATGAAAATTACGGTTCTGAGTCCCAATAAGGCTCTTCTTAGTGTCCAATATGAGGGTCGTGTCAGGGGACGATATTGGTTCGCTCTCTGAATTTATAAGGGAGTAAGAAGAAGCGAATTGCACTCGGGAACTATGTAATATCAAATAGCTTATTGCCTGTCTGATGTTTATCCAGTAGTCAAAATAAAGATAATCAAGCGCAAGCTACTGCGTTAATCCCGCGTAAAGAAAAAAGTCAGTGAAGGAAACTAATAAATCTAATAAAAAAAAAAAAAAAAAATATGCATTACGCAAGAATGACATTGCAAAGTCTATGCACGCGATAGAATGATTATAAAGAGCTTTAGACGTTATCACTGATATTATAGAGCGAGTAACAAAGATAGAAAGATATGAGCATCCATGCAAAATGCATATATATACATATATAGTCGTTTGACTATAACCACCATAATAATAATAAGCGTCAATAAAAGAGTTTGCCCCTCTATAGAAATCCCCTAGAAAATACATATTGGGTTTTCGAAGGATTCTACACAGTCTTTTTATTTATGCTCACCCTATATAAAAATTCTCCAGTAGATTATATTTTGAGTTAATATTTAAAATTATAATTAATTTTCTTTCCGTACAATTTTTCTTACTTATCTCTTCTCGTGTAATATTATACACAGATGGCGCAGACTCCTTGATTTTAGGTTAGGTTTCCGTACCCGCCTGTATCGCTGTACTTTCAGTTTAACCGGCAAAAGTCTTTGTGCTACTTAGAGGGTAAACCTGCTGGTTTTATTCGCGGCCAATGTTACCGGCGAAATCTTGGCTCGGCTGAAATCCGGTAGAGTTCGCGACCTCGCTGATTAATTGGCAACGCGCTTTATCGCTACGAACGACCGACGCCCGACGTCCTCGACGACCGCAACCTAGACGATGCAACTGGTCGCTCTTTGGCCACGAGCCAGATTATGCAGACAGTTTATATCAATATCTATATCCAGTGTTACCTCGGTGCATAACTTATGTAGGCGCGCTTCAGTTTCCTTTGAAATCCGCTAGGTGGCCAATCACGTGTTAAATAATATCTATTCGTTCTACGCCATTGCGCCTTGAACGCATCGTATAAGTGTTTTCGTGGTTCTGACGCTATTGAAACTAAGAATTTATATATAGAGTCCATAGACTGTGTATAACGTAGATGCGTCGAGCTTTATTTATTTATTTATCCTTGCAGGAGCTGGAATTGAGAATAGAGACGCAAAAGCAGACGCTCCAAGCTCGAGACGAGAGCATCAAGAAGCTCCTCGAGATGCTCCAGAACAAAGGAATGGGTGAGTCTTTTTTTTTTTTATTCTTCGCATATAAAAATTTGAATCTCCCGCGCTTACGTTGGTCGCATTAATCTTTCTGTACTTTTCTTCGTCTCGCTACAAGTTTGTTCGTTTATGAAAATTAAGAATAAGAGACATTGGCTCGTCTTGCCCCCCCCTTTTACCCATGTTTCCCGGTAATCACGGTAATTCACGTAGCCTTGGGTTCCACTGATTTTCTTTTTATTTATCCGAGCCAACAACCTGCGGATCGAGGTTGGCGCATTTCCAAACTGGTTGCATTTTGCGTAAGAATACGTTGTCGCGTGCATTCCGCCATTTTACGTAAGGGCCACGTCCGGCCAAGTCCATCAGGCTCGGGTTCGATGCACTCCGCGATATCCAACAGTTGTGAGCACTGTGTATCCAATGAGAGGTAACAAAAGTAATTGATAATTGAGGTTATGGTCGCCATTGACACTGGTTCTTTCATGTGATATCTCGCTGAGATAAGAATGACTTCTCGTTATGATATAATAAACTTTCACGTGACTCCCTTTCTGGTATCTATTATAAGATCGAGGCATTGGCCAGGATCCAGTAGTTAGTGATATTTCCGCCAGAGGGTCGGAAAACTCTTGAACACCGTGAAAAGGTCAGGACTGTCTATTATGATTGGTCAATTTTTAACCGTACACTTTTCAACCGTCAATGTCTATGCTGGCCTATTATAGGATTCAGGTATAAGCCAAAGTCCGATAGTTAGCAACGCTCCCGCCAGGGGGTCGTAACGGTTTTTCACGTTTTCAAACCAACTTATCAGTGCTTGTTTATGGACGCGAGCTTCTTTTTAAATTCCAATACTTCCCCGTCGACGACTGGTGAATATTTTGACGGTCGGTTATCGATTCCTCGCTATGAAATTGATATCGAATCATTGTGGCGCGTTTACAAGGCAAGTGATCGTTACATTTTTTTTTTACGGAGTTTTCACGAACGCCTAACGTAATATTTCTAGTCCCATCGCGTAAGGGTCTCCGCGCAAACAAAGGGGATACAGCATATTTTTATTAAGGCACGTTCGCGAAAGACAAACTTTAGCAGTTTAATATAAACGCAGGAGCGTGACTTGCCGGCATCACAGTCTTGGAAATTTTCGCATCCTGAAATTTCACGGAATGTAATTTCAACCCTGTTGCAACTGTCCTCAAATATACAGCATCGCGTCTCGTGAAAACTGGGTTACAGGGAGAAAAGGAGGTTAGAACGAATACAAAAAAAAATTCATACCAGTAAACACGAATTTTTCACAAAATATTTTAACATCTTCCTCTAGCTTGTTATTTTTATCGGACGGTTCATCGAAAAAAAAAATATATATTTTTAAGATATTAAACGAAAAAAATTCGACTCCCAACCTTGCGGGAAAGTCCTCGAGAGCTTTTCCATGGGTTATCCTGTTCCAGGTAAGGAGGAGGAAAGGATCATGTTCCAGCAGATGCAGTCGACTATCCAGAAGCAGGTCCTTAAGCATTCTACCCGTGACACTTTCGGTTACTTGTCGATTATCTTGCCTCGTGAACGTTTTCTGTACGTAGCTGCTTGCCAGTAGAAAAAAAAAAGAGAAAAAAAAACGAAAGACAACGCGCGACTCGCGTCCCTTACCAATCGATCGGTTAACATCTTGCACACTCGACATCAGTTAGTTCGAGTAAGGTCCGTCCTTTTCGGACATAACCTATAAATGTCCAATGCGAGGCAAAGCATTTGACCCTGGTCGTTGGTAAGAGTCGTGGACGTTTACACAATTTTCATATGGACATTTTACCAAAAAAAAAAATATATATATATATGTGCACAAACAGAACACATACACACCGTACATAAATACGTTTTCTCGCAGATTTATTTTGGCGCACTATAGAGAAAAAAAAAAGGAAAAAACAAGAAAGACGAGCAAATATTTGCTCTACACTACCGCCATCTACACTACCGTCATTAAAACCACTAACCGCCACCGATCCACTTTCTCTCTTGTACTATAAAAGAAAAAAAATCACTCTACCATTGCTATCTCCGTGCGCCGTTTATTTTACTGCTCAGTAATGATTCTTTTGAAAGGTGCTGTATAAGTACGCGATAGCGACACGCGCGCCACCGACAGATGTCGCGGGTGTCGATATTTTGCTTTGCCGTGTAATATCTTTTCGGACGGACACGAAGTCGCGCCGTGATTATAGTCGAAAATTCATGAAAACGTTTTAAGAAAAGCGACGGGACGCCGATACACGTTGTTTCATCCTACGTACAGAACTACAGAACGTTCAGACATAGGTTAGGTTATTCGAGTGAGGTTCGATCGAGTAAGATGAACGACCGTGCTGCCATCTCTGTGGCGCGCCACGCAACTAGTAGCGATTACCGACAATGCGGTCAAATCAATGGCTTGGAAATGGATCGTGGGATTGGAGATTCGTTTTGAAATTAGGGAAAGTCGATATTTTTTATGATTTTCTTTTTCCTTATCGTTCATTTATATTTATATATGGGGCTGACTTCGTGTCCCGTTTGCCTGGTAGAGACGTAGCACTAGGTGAACTCTGGGTCGACGTTGCTGACGTCGCTCTCGAGTACATATATATATATATTAATATATACATACATATATATATATATGTGTATATATAGTTGAATTGAACGTGAAAAATCACGGGAAATGCAATTGGATGCGAATAGGAGATAAAGAAGGAAAGAAGGGGAAATACTAAAACGGAGGATTTACAGTAAAGGAAAGAAAGGAATTTAAGCGAGGGGATCTAGGCGTCCATCTCGCGTTTTGCACTGCTTTACTACTATTACTGCTGTTACTATAACTATTTTCTATTCTACTGTTACTACTTGCTACTACTACTGCTACTACTATTACTGCTACTGTTACTATTTCCACTTTGTGCCTTGCCCGCGTTTGCCTACCTCGCTATGTGGACATGCTCGTGTAGCACTTGAGCACTTTTTCGATGCCTGTATCTTTCACTAACCTAACCTAACCCGCCATATTAGATCGTCTCGGAATTCCTGAATCGACTGAAAGCCATCGTGCAATCCCGAGGCAGCGGCGATCAGCCGCTAATCGTATTTGAACAAGTGAAAGAGAATCTAATAAACGCGAGTCTCGTCCATGCACGAGATAGAAATAGAAAGAAGAAAAAAAAAAAAATTAGAGACGGAAGCAAATTTGAATTTACCGCCAATTAGCGCTTAATGCTGCGCTTTAATTAATTTTTCAACTCGACGTGAACTATCGGAATTTACATTTCTTTTTTTTTCCTTTTTCCTTAGATTCTCTTCTTTTCTTTTCTTTTCCTCACTCCCTCTCTCTTTCTCTTTCTCCCTCGCTCTCTTCATTCTCTCTCTCTCTCTCTCTTTCTTTCTTTGTCATTCCTCTTTCTCTCATTTACTACTTCCGTCACCCACAATTATCCGCTCCGGCAGACCCATAACATTGAAGCTGCACGTTAATATCAATCTTGTCCATAATAAAATGTTCCGCCCTAAAAAAGACAAAGAGAAGGAAAGAGAATAAAAAGAAATCTCGTAGACCGTGATGTAATTAAGGTGGGACGGTGGGAAATAAAGCGTAATCCCAATCGAAAGAAGAACGAGGAATTGTAAATGCAGTCAGATACGAAAGAGAACAAAGAATATATATATATATCTATATACGTCTGTGTCCGTGTAAGCGTTATTAAAAAAAAGAAATGAGTAAGCGTGGAATGAGCTGCTTTGGATGTGTAGGTGGTAAGATCTCATTTAGCGTAATTCTACGGGAATATAATATACTCCTACACTCGCCCACACACTATAAATTCATTCACCCGACATTAAAAGAAAAGTTAACCATCGATCGTCACTAGCGACATCACACCATCGTTATTAGTACTACCATGTCAACCGCCATCACTGTTACCGACAATCGTCAAAAGGGATTTTGAGTAACGAGTAGGCTGTCGTGAAAGCTTGGGTGCAGGTACACTTTACATAAAAGCGCCATCGCGGTAAAAATTCGTAATTAAACTTTTTGAAAGCTGCCATAATAGCACAAACGTGGATACTTTTTTTGCCCGTCGGTAAAACAGAGCGCGAATAATATACCTATACCACGTGGATACTTGCGCCATCTGCACGCCAATTACAGAAACAGCGTCACCCCCCCATATCTCGCTGTACTTTCTTTGATCACACCATTCATATTTCCGTACTATTTCTTTTCTGTGCGCTATTTATAAATTATATATATAATTGGTATATATATGTATATGTATTATGCAGTGTGTTTATCGCGTAGACATCGTGATACGCGTTTATCGTCGTATACGATAAAATCGTGCATTCGCGATACGTGAGTAGTAGCTATTTTTTTTTAAATTAATAGAGAAGGATTATTTACCCGCTCATAAATTTCAGTGACGAGACGAATTAGAATATTAAATATAAATTAGTAGTTCAATTTAACCGCAAGAGCGCCTTTTCGTTCCCCCAATCGTCATATGGATAATATATGTGGCACTTTTTTTGGAGCTCTTGAAGCTTTATATATCCCAGGCTACATGCATACTATATACATATATACAAAGTATATATACACTATATAACGCGATGCATATACTATATATATGTTGTATATATTTATATAATCACTATATTATACGGAATGATAACCCTGCACCACCTTTTGCTCAGCTCTACTGCGCGCCATTGAATGTACAACATCGCGTCTCTACCACTCTTGCTCTTAATCCGATCATTTCTTAATTCATGTTCATATCAGTGTGTACATATAATGTGTAATCACAATCACATATGCAATATATCTTTTATGAAGATCGCGATTTTATCTGCAAACTTTTTGATATTCGTGCACAAGTTTTCCGCTTGTGGGCGGTTACAAAGATGGCCCCGCCCCATGCCTTAGGCATATTGGCCGAAACGGGGCGTGTCAAAGATAGCTAACGCCTCTCGCGCGTGCTACAGACACGCCCCTCGTAATTGACACGCCCACAAATAGAGACATAGATAACAGTGTACAGTTTTTCTGCTAAATGCTTTGCGATTACCATTGTAAATCTTGTCCCGGTCCCTCGTGAAAAATTATGAAAATTACTTCAAGAGTGCCCGGGACGCAAACCACATATTATTCACGTTTCATCTTCTTTCAAGCGTCATTTACATGTACATCATTTCTCGACTTAGTCGCATACCTCTGTTTATATCATTATTATTTTTTTTTACATACATACATAAGTGTTCCTACGAGAATCGGTAAGATAGGTATCTACTTTCCTACCGAGCAGATCATGAATTTCGAGAGCGAGGCGTACGATGGCGTTACTATCGACCATATATTTTTTGAACCTCTTTGAATTTCTTTGTTTACGGTGGAAATTGCGTACCTTGTGTAACGGCTTCAGCACGCTTCCTCTCTTAATTGCAGTGCTCGTACTCGCCAAATCGGTCGTATTCAATTCTCAATTTTCAAAACTAACCTACAACTTAATACGTAATACATAATTGGATTGTAACTTGCCATCACCCATGGCTAAATTTATTATAAATTTGGCCCACTCCACTGGTGAGATCTTGTCCATTTAGCGTTGGCGCCACCGTCGTTAACAAGTGGGACGCCGTGTGTTGTGTCGGTATGATTTTTTTTCTTTAGTGCCCCAGCAAAAATCGACGCTTCCACGTATAGAAACTGAGATGAAAATGAAAAAAAAAAAAAATGGATGTCGAGAAAATGTCGACGGACACGCCGTACGTGGATGGACAATATGTCAGCCGCGCGTCGCGGTGGCGAAAGAACTGCGGCGACGCCCAGCGTCGCGAGGAGCCAGATATAAAGGTAATAATGCCAGATGTATTTACTGTAACAAAAAAAAAAAGTGAGATCGCGATCGATAAAATCGAATCGGCTTAAGATAATCCGCGGAGACGCCGACAGCGCCACCTACACAGGCTGAGCAAACGAGAAATGCTATGGGAGAGAAAGACAGAGACAGTTGGCGCGAAGGAATTCTGAATGGAACGCACGTCGGCAAAGAGAGAGAGAGAGAGAGAGAGAAAGAGAGGAAAACCGTTTGGAGAATCACAGATGTAAACCGGAAGAGGGATTATGATATACGGACAACTCGGCGGAACGTCGCTTTTCTTTCGTCAACCGGGGCGCAGCTCAAAACAAAACCACTTCCGCTTTCCTACACCAGCGCCAACGACAGTGTCGAGGTTAGAAACATGTTGGGCGAGCGTTCGAATTTTCGACACGACTGGCACCCATGGATGCTTTTAACCTCACATGGACAGTGGCCATAACCTTCTTCAGCATTCGACATCGTCACATTATCATAAATCATTAATGACTCACACTGTCACGACCAGCACAAATATCACGACCAACAGTAAAAATATCATGACCACCACAGTCATTGTCACGACCAAAAAAAAAGATACCCACAACCACCACTTAAATCACGATTAAAGACACGAGCACCGCGAGTAACTCTGGTATTGCTTGTTATAAGGAGCTCAAAGCGACGAACGAGACGCTGAAGAGCCTCCAGACGCAGCTGGAGCTCGCGTACGCCTCGACGGCATCCTCCGGGGCCCCGGTCGCCGGGGGAGGCGTCGGAGGTGTCGTCGGTGCCGGAAGTGCCAGCAGCGGTACGGTCCTCGGCGGAAGCGTGGCGGTACCGGGCGGCGTGCCCGGTAGCACCACCCTGACCGCCATACTAGAGACGAAAGACGCGCGCATACAAAATCTGGAGAAGGAGGTGGGCCTCCTCGAGGCCGAACTCCAGCGGATCCGGGAGTCCGGAGGAAAATTGCGGGAGCAGCTACTGAAGGCTACGGCGGTGCCGAGTGGTGGCGTTGCCGGCGTCGTAAGCTTCGGCCTCGGCGGAGGTGGCGCCCTCGTTCCAGCAGGTATCGATAAGAGCGGGCCCGTTTATACAATATGGAGAGCACCGTCCGGTGGTGGCTTTGCCGTCGACGCGTTTGCCCATCAGCGTTTCAATGCCGCCGCCGTGGCCATCGCCAGGGGACCAACCAGCGTCTCGATGCTCGTGACGACGACCACGGCGACGACGACGACGTCGACGGGCTTCTCCCTATCACTGCCGTACCCTCGTACGGGCGCACTAACCACTTCGTTAATTGACGGTTCGACAGGTGCGCCGCCGCCGGGTTCCTGCCTTGCCGGTATCTCGGCGGGGACCACCACCGGGGTCGCCAATCCGTATACCGACCGATACACCGATCATCTTCATCATCTTCATCAGCAGCACTATCAGCACCAGCAGCAGCAGCAGCAGCATTACCAGCAACAACTGCAACAGCAACAGCAGCTTCATCATCACTTACAGCATCATCATCATCATCAGTCAGTTATCACTACCGGTATCGGTACTAACGTCATTGCCACCACAACCACCACAACCACTGCCACCACTTATCATCATCATCATCATCATCATCAGTTACAACAACCCCAAGCTACCATACTATCGCAACAGCAACACTTCAAACAAATAGAACCCGCGGCCGCTGCTGGCGCCCTAGCTCTGCATGCGCACACCTTCAACAAGCACGATCTCAACTTTAAACGCCAAGTAAGTTTCTTCATCGACAACGTCCGCATCGAAAAGAACGACGTCCTCTAGGAGTTCGACGGCCAGTCGGATGACGATGATGATAATAACAATAATAATAATAATAACGTACATTGTCCTGCGACCCTCGCCGATGTTGCCGCCGTCAACTCTCATCATCGTCACTACTGCCATCGTCATTCTCAGTACCAAGTGTTCCATCAATCACAATTTTACAAGATGGGCCAGATCGTCATCCCAGTCCTGCTCCTAAGAAGTGAAAGAAATCCTGAATGTACGTTTGACGATTCGGTTTATTTATCGACGTCGATCGGGCTTTTGAGGAATCTTTAACGGCGCTACGCTTTCTAACCGGGCTGCCATCTAGCGGATCGAATGGGATGGTGAAGAATCAAACTGTTTTATCGACGGAAAAATTTTACTTTTTTTGTTTCTTCTTTTTTTCATTCCTCTAATTTTGCTACTTACAAAACTCTCATCTCTTCCTCACTATCATTTTTCAGAACCGTCTGGTATTTGTCTATATTACAAAAAATATATATTTTCGAATCGATTATGTAATCCCGCGCTATAACATTTTAACGTGAAGGCAAACGGCGGCAGCGAAGGAAGGTGGTCGTAGATCGTCGAGGAATCGCGCTCTAATTTATCCATTGCCTAAAAACAAAAAAATTTCATTAGAAGCAAGGGAGGGATAACGTATTTTTTAGAAAATAGTAAAAAAGAGCCCCTTTCCCCCTCAAACAAAAAAAAAGATATGCGAGAGAAGAAATAACGAATGAAAGCTGTTGATCCTTTTTCGAGATATTCTAACAATGTTGACTATGTATACAGATAAAGAGAAAGAGTCGTATCGAGAATTAATTATCGACGAAACACGTCGCACGTATCTGATAGGTAAGCTAAATAAAAAGAAGAAAAAAAAAGACAAAAGAAAAAAAATTTTAAGACTATAGACACGGAGCGTTCCACTCAGTCTGTAACGAGAGGAGGGTCGCTCTGTGCAATACGGGGGATTCCCCTTGAAGCGAGTGCAGCGCCACTCATTGCTCTGTGCAATACGGGGGATTCCCATTGAAGCTCATACGATTTTAACCAAAAACATAGGAAAGTCCACTCAACGGCATAAGCGATACAAGGGCAAGATTAAAAACCTTAGAAAAAATAATAATAGAAATGAAATGAAAATCTATGACAAAAAAAAAACAAAAAAAAAATTGCCGAAATTACGATATTTGCATATTATCACTTTATTTATACCACCTATCGCATCTCTCGCAGCTCGGCCGTCCATATTATTATCTGTTTCTCTGCCTTCTCTGTCGTTCATCCAATCACCTTTTTTTTTAAATTTTGTTCTGCCAGCATTCATCCTCCTTTATTTTCTTCTTCATTGGTACTCGATCGCTCTGTCTTTCATTAGGTGATCATCTATGTCTTTCTCACTCTTAAGAACCACCTACTCTATTGTCTGTATCCGTCCAATGATATTCTTTGAATGAACCCTAGTTCCGTCTTCCTCCGGCGTATTATAACCTTACCTTTGAACACCAGCCAATCGTAACGGCGCATTCTCATGGCTGTTTCGTAAAACGGGCGGAATTTTTCGAGATATCGCGTGAAGTGGGGAGCCGATCCCGAGCTCAAGCGCGCCTCTTTTCTTAACGGTTTTGCGGATACAGTGTCCGCAAATACGAATGGAAAAATGCTAACGTAAATTAAATAAATAATGAAAAAAAAAATATGGCCGCGTTGGCTGCGTAACGTGTCCCCGGTTGCACCAGCATGATCAAACGTAACATAACCTCCCATGAAGCATGCTGCATGCGTTGCACTGAGCTCTCGGCGCTTGTCTCGCTAAATGCTATTGTTATCTGCAAAACAGATTAAACTATAAATTCGAATGTTATCCGTGGGAAAGTGCTACTATGCCATTTCTCCAGCGGGACCGGAGAATTATTTTTGATTCGTCTACGGATACGCTTAAGCTTTCAATTTCTGTACTACCGTTTGCATAATATTTAAACTTGTTGAAATTATTTGTCACTCCTTTATATAATATATCCATAAGTGTCTCGACCTTGAATTTCGATTACGTTAAATTGCACGTAAAAATTTTGCGTTACGTTGACGAACCAAAATTTAACATTTCCAGTTCACCGCGTAATATTAAGATGCAAAGAGACTATTAAATGTAAGGTTAGGTTTAAGCTAGCGATAAGTTAGTAAAGAACGACAGCGGACACCTCCGCCACCCTCCAGCGCGAAACTCCAGTTACGTATATCCCTTGACGGAATAACTAATAAAAATTTTTAATCCCAGTTTACATTCACGGCCGATACGAGAGCTACGAGTTAATTCTTCTAGGAGGGTGACACGGAGTATAGTGTTTGCTGTGCGATAACATTCTGCGCAGAATTATTAAATATGATACCCGATATTTTAGCTTTCGGAGGAGGTAAGAAATCTCACCCGGTGAACGAAGCATTTTTTCAAATTCTTCGCATTAAAAAAAAAAAAAATCATCCTCTGATCACACCACGTTTCATCGCCATCCATTCATCTCCTATTGAGCATTAAAAAATTTCGTGAATCTCATTAAAAAAAAAAGTCTTCCCCCCCCCCCCCCGCCCCCATCAATTCTCGTCTGCGTTATCAATCATAAAAGTTTGTCGTACACGTAGTTGTCCCGAGAAGTTCTTACCTTTAGAGAAATGGTAAAACCCCGTTCAGGGGATTCCCCTAAATCTTGTGTGCCTACTGTACTATGTACGATAGTATTATACATACATATACATATATGTATATCGTAATGTACATACGTAGAGAGCCGGTAGTTATGGCGCATTACCGCGAGATGGCGATCACGTCGTGTTCCCGTTGAAAATAAATTCATTTGCTTGCTTACTTACCGACCGAGTAACGTTCGATCGTCGTGCCTCGTGCGGCCTTTCTCGGAAACTAATGAATAACTTTTGAACGATCGGTCGCACGGTTTCGCCACGCGTTTGTAATAATTAACGTGCGCGTGCGCCTACGCTAGATGTTAGAGCTAGTGTGATACATATACTTACATATACCTAGTAACCGACACGTAAGCTTTAATCCCCGTTCCTGTACCGAGCTTTAGGGAGTTTCGCGTAGAGCGTCGCTAGTGTCGCCACCGTCGCTCTCACGAAACTCCCGCCCGCCGTCTTTGCTCCAATCCCGTATCCGCCATAACCGCCCAAAGAAAAGGATGCCTTATCTCGCGCGCAAACACGAATACGTAGTTTACATGAATATGTAATATACAATTATACATCCGTATATTAAACTCCTGACACTCTTTCACCCAGAACAAGAGACCCCGATGCAGAGGTCACTTACTACACTGTGTTTTTGCGATGGTCTGCTGCATGCGAGCCCTGCCCGAGTATGACCTGTATAATTTTCTCTTTCTTAAAGTTATTATTTACTCTTGTTACTTTTACTCTTGTTATTGAATCGAACGATCGAGAACGTTTACGCGACGCGCTGCTGGATGACACAAAAAAGAGAAAAGAAAAAAGAAAGAAAAGAAAACTGTCATTGACTATCCCGTTACGTTAGATGACTATGCGAGCTGAGATGTATAAAAAGAAAATTGACACAGTTAGAAGATCGTAGCGCGCGATCACATTACTCTTCAATTGTAAAAAAAATGGTCGATCCATCTCGACCAATCGGAGTACCGCGGCCACGCTCGGCGTTCTTCTACATCCATACTCGGGCAGTGGCGGAGGGCCGGTGTGACGCTTCTGTCGACGAATTGGCAACCCTGCTCGAGAGACTGACATTGCCTGGACGGGTCCTCTTTTCGTAGCTGGATGATCTACGAACCGAGGTGCAACGCCGGGACCAAGAGATTCTCGCCATGTCAGCCAAGATGAAGACACTCGAGGAACAGCATCAGGACTATCAGAGACATATCGCTGTACTTAAAGAGTCTCTCTGTGCCAAGGAGGAACACTATAATATGCTACAGGCTGACGTGAGTGATTTTTTCTCCTTTTAGGTTATATCCAGTCTGTACGTTGGTATTGTCGTTTCTTTTTTCAAACTTTCGTGGTAAATTTTCGTCGAGGTTAGTAGGCGCGTCGATAGATGGCGCCACTGACGGACGTTCGTCGAACGAGATACATCGTAGTTCCCCGTACGATCTCGTAGATGGCGGTGCAAGCGTCTTCCCGAAGTCTCGCTCGGCGAAATTCATACATCTTTTTTTCTTTTACGTCAACGATGGAAATCATCGTTGACTCGTTTCGTTGACAGGTGGATGAAATGAGACAGAGACTCGAGGAGAAAAATCGACTGATCGAGAAGAAGACTCAAGCGCTCATGCAGGCGCAGCAGGAACGACATCGCATGAACACCGAACTTACCGAACTGAAGGATCATATGGATATTAAGGATCGCAAGATAAACGTTCTGCAGCGTAAGGTGGGTCTTGTTAATGTATATTATTTTTCTTATTGCCAGAAATTCATGTTTTCTCATACGTTCACTCGCGTTTATCGAAACGCGACAAAAATGGGTAAAGGTAATAAATTCAAGAATGCTTTGACTTTGAACGCGTGACGAACATAAAAAAGATGCGTGCGTGCTGTTGCGTCACTCTCGACTCTCTCGTATCTCGTTTCCGATCTTCTGCGAAATTAGGTTAATTGTATGCCGTATTAATAATAATTATAATAATAATTTTTTATGCCTCTCGCTTAAGTTAATTATTATTATCGTCCATCGTACTTTTTAGTGTCTCCCATATATCTTTATACCTCTGTATATTGTTCCAGGCTTAATAATTTTTCTTTTATTTTTAGCCTAGTCATAATTTTATTTTATTATTATAGACTTAAGCACCGAATCAAGAATCATTGAAACTTTTGTAACATTTAAGGTAGTCTTTGTAAATTTATTCTTAATTCTGTTTATATTTAAATTTTTGTTAATTTAAATATCATTTGTATATTTTTTTTTTTCATCAATAGAACGTATTTTCCCGAAAGAACGCATAGGTTATTTCCAATTTTTATTTCTTCGTTCGGCAATCGTCTACGAACAAAATTATCATCGGCACAAAGAGGAACGTTTTGTCACAGAGGGAGAGAAAAATATTTGACAAAAGCCGCTGTCAATAGGTACGTAAAAAAATTCACGAGAGTACAATATATAACGTAACGATTTTCTTTTTCTTATTAAATGCGATTTATCGCTAATAACAGAGATTATTAGTTTCTCCGCGAATTTAATAACAGCATGCGATGTCGTCGAAGCACGCGATAAATAACAATAATATTACCGTGCGACTAAACCTAACCCTCCCCCCTATTCAGTGAGGGGATATCGTGAATGCAACGCAAAGGTCCCTAACCTCATCATGCAATATGATCCTTCGCAGATCGAAAGCCTCGAGGCCCTGCTGAAGGAAAAGGATAACCAAGCAGACATGGCACGGGCCCGTTTGACAGCTATGCAAGCTCACCACTGCAGCAGCGAGGGCGCCTTGAGCAGTCTGGAGGAAGCAATTGGCGACAAGGAAAAACAGATGGCGCAGCTACGAGAGCAACGAGATCGGGCCGAGCAAGAGAAACAAGAGGAGAGAGAATTGCACGAGAGAGAACTGGCAGAGTACAAGATGAAGTTGCACGCTTTGGAATCAGAGGTTGGTCCGCGTTAAGCGTGTCGTAGGATTTCGATCTGAAAGTTCGCGGGTCCGCCGATAGATGGCGCCACCGTCGAATTCCCGCTTTAAAAAAAATCCCACCAATCCCCGACGGCCTTTCAGGTGGAAAAACTTGGCGCGCGATTGGAACGTGCCCAGGCCGAAAAGGATCGTCTCGAGTCGAAGCTAGAGAGCTCGCAGTCCGAATTGGGAAAGAGCAAAGCCGAACTGGACAAGGCTGCATCCGAGGTCGGCCGAAGTGGCGCCGACTGGGAAGCTGCCAAGCAACGACTGACCAGACTCGAACTGGAGAACGAGCGTCTTCGTCATGATCTTGAAAGGTCGCAGACCACTTTCGGTCGCAGCACTCTCAATTCGTCCCAGGAAATGGACAGGGTCCAAGAACGTGCCGAGAAGGCTTCCGCTGAACTTAGAAGGGCACAGGCTGAGCTCAGAGTTACGCAGGCTGACAACGAGAGGGCGCGAGCAGAGGCGGCGGCCCTTCAAGAGAAGGTAATTTCTCATTTTGATCCACTGTTGGCTCCACTAGGATCTATCGGTCGGATGGTCAATGTCACATTTATGAACACCCCACTGCGGTATTCCTTGTTAACTGTCGAAATGTCCTGGCTGAGCTCCCGCCGCAATTCGTATATTCCTTCCACCCTGTTCCAGTCTCCGCCTCCGTTTCACTCCCTCCACCACTCATCGACCACGCTGTCCCTCTCGCCCCTTGCCGTCGTACCAACCCGTTTTACTACGACTCCGCATTCTCACTCCTGGCATGACCTGGTTCTCGTGCATTGCACGACCTTGCCCGGATTTCACACCGATTTAGACCACGGGATCGAGCGGACGTGATTCTACAGCGTACTATCCGCACGATCACGTTATACCGCAGTTCTTAACGGTACTTGAGAGAGGAAAGTTTGTAATTGTTATAAAAAAAACGGATTTCGCACAATTTTAAAATATTCATCGAGAAAATGGCACGTTGCGCCAGCTACTATCAAACCACTGCGCGTCTCGTGGAGCAGGTATTACGTTAAAATTATTGCACGAGGAAAAGAAAGATGTTCGACGTTAACGTCGAGGATTAAATTTAATGTTTAGTCAAAATAATATATTATAATAATTATTTAATATGCGAATAGTTAATTTTATTTAATTCCTTATTTAATTGTGTACATTCAATTGTAGTTTTGGGTCTTAATTATTTGTCTTCAATCAGGTCGAGAAGAGTCAGGGTGAAGTATACCGGCTCAAGGCAAGGCTGGAGAATGCTCAGGGTGAGCAGGAGAGTCTTCGGGAGGAATATGAACGGGCCCAGGCTTCGGTTGCTAGGCTGCACTGTGAACGGGATAAAGCCATGAACGAGCTCGAGAAGGCCCAGGAGGAACTGGAACGTACCCAGGCGACCCTTGGCAAGGCTCAACTGCAGCAGGACAAGGTTCAGAATCTTTTGGATAAGACACAGAGCGAGGTTGACAAACTGCAGGAGAAGCTGGACAAGTCCCAGGCTGAAATCCGCAGGGTAGGTTATTCTTATTATAATTTGCACGTGGCAAAGGGCTGATACTGACTGACAGTTCGAACTTTGACTGATAACGTTGATGTGTTTATATAGTGGATTTTTTTGGAATTTCAGATGCAAATGGAACGCGAAAAACAGAATTATGAATTCGATAATGTTCAAAGTCAACTGGATAAGGCATTGGGACAGGCGGCCAGGATGCAGAAGGAACGCGAAACTATTCAGTTGGAAGTGGATCGTCTGCAGGATAAATATGAGAAGGCACAGGTAGGTGTGAAATATAATAAGTGTCAATTTTAAGCAAAATTGGCTTAATATTATGAGGATGCGAGTAGAGAAGAATTAGGTTATTAATTTTGTGCTTTTTATTCGTTCAGATTATTATGCAACGACTTCAGAAGGAACGAGACAGCTTCCAAGAGGAAATGGAGAAGCTTCATGAGAGAATAGAGTTTGGACAGAATCAGATGGCCAAGTTGCAACGGGAGAAAGAAAATATGGCTTCGGAATTGGAACTTGTTAAGGAACGATGGGAGAAGGTCCATAACGCCCATCAGAAGCTTGCTGTGAGTTTTCAAAATTCTTCTTGACGTGCGGTTGTGATCAAGTGAAAACTACTTTCTCTTTAGCTTGAACGGGACGATGCTCTTACGGAGATCGAAATTCTGAAGGACAAGTTAGAAAAGGCTCAGTACTCGATGAACAAGGCGCACGAGGAACGCGACAACGTGAAGAAGGAGTTCGAAAAGATGTTAGAAAAATATGATAGGTAAATAGTTAAAGAAAAATTTTCTAATAGCGCTTAAGACAATTGTGCATAAACATTGACAAATGATATTTCTTGAAAAAAGGGCTCAAAGCGAAGTGTACCGTCTCCAAAACCGAATCGAGGTAATGGAAGCGGATAAGGATCGTCTGAATTTGGAAGCGGAAAAGCAGCAAATGTTAGCGTTGAAGGGTCGCGAGGAAGCACGTAAGGCCCAGGAGGAATTAGCCAGGGTCCAAGAGATGTACGACAGAGCAGCGTTACAGTTGGGTCGTACGAAAGAGCACGAGGAGAAGTCCAAAGAGGAACTGGACCGGCTGACGGTCGATCTGGAGATGGTGCGTGAGCGTTACGAGAAGACGCAGATCGAGCTGCGCCGTTTGCAAAACGAGCGTGAGAAGTTGATAGCCGACAACGAGAGAGTGAGTTTCGAGCTGGAGCGCGCGCACTCTCAGCTGAACAAGGCCCAGGCAGCGACGGAGAAGACGCAGGAGGAGTTGGCCAGGATGCAGCTGGAGATAGAGAAGATGTACGAGAAACACGACAGGCAGCAGGCCGAGTTGAGGAAGGCCCAGGCAGAGGCTGAGAGGCTCAGGGTGGAGGCTGAGAGTTCCAGGGAGGAGTGCGAGAGGTATGCTGCCAGGTTCGGAAAGTATCAGGAGAGCCAGGAACGTCAGAAGGAGGAGCATGAGAGGGCGAAGATGGAGGTGGAGAGGTTGCGTGACCGACTGGACAAGGCTTTGGCTGAGCTGGACCGCGCTAGGAAGGCTGAGCAGGACGCGTCGAGGCTCCGGGCTGACCTGGAGCGTGCCGAGGGCGTACGAGGTAAATACCAGTTCGAGCAGGAGAAGTGGCAGAGCGAGGTTAGTAGGCTCCAGCAGGAGGTGGAGAAGTTCAGGGAGCGACTGGAGAATCGTGAGACTGAACTCAAGAGGATTCAGTCCAACGAAGAGCAGCTGGAGGCGAAGCTTCACGAATCGCAGCTGCAGCTGGAGAGAGCACGGGAGGAAGTGGCAAAGGCCACAGCTGTGCAGGAAAAGAATAGGACGGAGATTGAACGAGCTAGAATTGAGACCGAGAAGATACGTGATCGACACGACAAACTTAAAGCCAGATCTGAAGTTTTAGAGGCGGATAATGAGAAGCTTAGAGTAGAGATTGCACGTCTGGAAAGGCTCATGCAGACCGAAGGCAAAACGAGATCAGAAAGTGCCAGTATCGAGGTGGAGAGACTTCGTGCCAGTCTGGACAAAGCGATAATTGCTAGAGATCAGGTGGAGCTGGAAGCTGGTAGACTAGCCAAGGAGTTGGAGAAGTCACAGATTCTAATGACCAAACAGCAGGAGAATAACGAAGTGAGTAAACGAGAATTAGAAAAGCTGTCCGCTGAGCTTGCAAGACTTCACGAGGAACGAGAAGCACTGAGACAGGAAATAAGAAGAGGGCAGAGCAACGAAGACGTCGCCAGAATTCAGCACGAGCTTCAAATGGCACAGCGTGACCGCGACAAGATGGCCGCCATTTTGGAGAACCGGGAAAAGCATTCGGAGAAGATAGAGAAGCTGAAGGAGAAGTTGGAAGCTGAAGCTAAGCAGCTGCAGGTGGAACGTGACCAGCTCGTTATACAATTAGAAAAATCTCAGGACATGCTGATGAACTTCCAGCAGGAATTGAATGCAAGTGAAACCGAGCTCGAGAAGCAGCGGGAGGAAGTACGTCGACTTCAGCAGTTGCAGCAGCAGCGCGCGCATGCGCAGACGCCGGACAGAGCGGCGAAGGAGGCGCTGGATGCGCAGATGCGAGAAGTGCATCGTCTCGCGCAGCAAGTGCAGACACTGACGCAGGCGCAAACGAAGGAACGTCAAAGGGCGGAACAGGCCGAGAAACGTGTCCAGGAGTTGCAGAAGCAGCTGGCAGCTGCGCCGTCGGCCGGGCAGACGGACGCGCAATTGGAGCAATGGCGGAAGCTTGTCGAAACGGAGAAGCAGCGTGCAGACGCCGCGGAGAGATCTGCTGCCAATTTGCAGATGCGCATCCAAACGACCGAGAGGCAACTTCACGCGCAGCAGCAGCAGATTCAGCAGATGCAGACGCAACTGCAACAGCAATCGCAGCAGCAACAGGGTCAACAACAGAACGGACAGGAGGCTGCCAGGCTACGAAAGGAGCTTCAGGCAGCTCGTGATGAAGTCAAGCAGGCGGCTGTCGAACGGGAACGCTTCCAGGCGCAGCTTGAGATGCTGTGTCAGGAACTTGAGAAAAATCAGGTTAGGAGCCTGAACGACCGCCTGCCTGTCTGCCTGATCAGCCTGATTTCTGCGCCTCTCTACTGCGCATCATCGTATACGCGCACTTGCGCATGCGCGATACATTGCACTGCGACACCGTTCATCCTTTTATTACTATGTATTATTTCTTTTTGTCCTAAGTAAGAACACCTGTCGTTACTTAATCTTTCGACTTTATATTACAACTTTAAAATACGGGAAGACCATTTAATTAAACTACTAAGTTATCCTTTTGTATCTTTTCGTCGTCGTCTAGTTTTCTTTAATTTCTTGTATCAGAGTCGAGATGCAACGTTACACACGGCATGCACATCGGTGCACTTTACACATTGAACCATGCGTGGTCGCAACTGTTATATTTTTTAAATATTATTATGCGTTACTTTTATTTTATTATCGTCATACTGTATATACGTATATTTATATGTGCGCACTGTGTCAGTGATTATTATTATGGTTTTGCAATGTTTAGCACATGCCTCATATCGAATACGGCTTCATTCTGAAAATCTATTTCGTAAGAGAATTCGTACGCACCGTAGCTTCTACGTATTTGACGTGACACGGTGAACGAAGTGACCCTGAACTCTTCACTTTCTGCAGGTGGATCTCCACGAGGCGAACAAGAAACTCCAAGCTGGCGCTACGAAGGCCGGCGCGGACGCTAATCAGGATCGTAAGCAGATTGAAGAACAGAGGAAGCAGGTGGAGGAGAGAGCAAGGGCGGTCGAGCAGAAGAGTAAGAGCGTAGAGGAGAAGGAGAGGGCGCTCCAGAATCTGGACCAGGAGCTCAAAAAGCGTAAGGCAAAGATGGATCAACTGGAACAGCAACTTCAGCGGGTAAGAAAGGAAGAAGAACAATTGACAGGCCTGGTTTCCAAGGAAAAATATATAATACGTCAGAGATCACGTTCACTCGCTAAAGAATTATCTGGCTTTTGATTTAATGTTCAGTACCGTTAAAAGCTTCTTGTTCGATTGAAATAATTTCTTTAAATCTTTAGTCACAATAATTGTATTTATGTCTTTGGCAGAGCGGTGGGTCGCCGGACAAACGGCTTGCGGAGATGCAAAAGGCCTTGGAGAAGGCAGAGAAGGACTTGGAAAAAGCAAAGGAGGACTCGGGAAGAAGTGCTGCCGAAACGGAGAGGCTACTTCATCTGGTGCAGATGTCACAGGAGGAGCAGAACACCAAGGAGAAACAGATCAGAGAGCTCCAAGAGTGAGAAAAGATTATTACTTCTTGCCCTGATACGTGAATTATTCGATTGATTAAACAGAATTCACTGAAATATTATTCATTCTTTGATTCAGTGCACTGAAAGCCGCACAAGCCAAGTTGAAACAGGCCGCAACTGCACAACAACAAGAGGTCAGTAAAAACAAGAGATAACGCCTTGCAGAATGACAGAACTAACAGTGACATTAATTTTCAAATTACTTAAGTCGAAACTAATGAAACTTTCTTACAATTTTTCTCTACTAACCAAATTGTTTCTTATTTCCACGCTTTCCTGGATTCGCACCGAACACACACACACAAAAAAAAACATTAAAAATTGTGTCTGTTTCTTTATTTTGCATTTTTTTCTTTCACACTCTGTTTTGCTGCTCAACTTTGTTCTTTCGATATACGACGATTCGATAGGCGGGACCCGCCGGATTCCTAAAAAGCTTCTTCTAAGGTCGATTTTCGTTGGGGACGCCTTCTCCGTTCTTTTTAGTACAATTTGCATAAGCGATTTTACGATTAACGTTAAAGCCAACCCAATTAATTCGAAACGACAGACACACGTCAAATAATTATTTTACATAACGCTATACGACCATTGTTAACGTATTAATATTATAATAGCGACGATAATAACGATAACAATAATTAATTAACTGATTAATTAATTAATAATGCTAACGGCAACAAAGTGAATGAGATATATATACGTGAGAGAAGGGAAAGAGGCTGACGAAGAAGCAGGAGAGTCGAGAAGGCGTTAGAAAAAAAAAAGACAAAAAAAAATAGCGAACACGTGCGCAAAAGAGACAAAAAAAGATGGAGAATATTAAAGGTCAAGAAAAGATAAATAACAAGAGGACAACAACAATAATAATAATAATAATGTTAAAAAATAATACGTATGTGTGTATATATATCATTTTCTCTCTCTATATATATAGTATATATATACATATATATATACACACAGATATATTGCGTATATTTATGCGCACGAATATTAAATCGACGTCGCTGATGACGCGTCGCCGAATAAAAGATCAGTTTTCACAATTTATTCAGTGAAAAGGGAAAAAAAAAGTTTTTTTTTGGACATGAAAATAATTCAAAAAAGAAACACGAAAGATTATAAAATGACCATTCACACGTAGAGTGCGCGACCAACGCCTCCTCTTCGGCATTTCTTGTGGGGTGTCTCTGTGTCTTTGCGTTTCTCTGCTTCTTCATCTTCCAGTATCTTGTTTTATTCCTTCCCTTGCCATGCATTACACTGACACACGCCTAGGTGCACGACACGAGGGAAACGGAAGCCAGGGATACGTCGAGGGAGACCCAGGAGTCCTTACTCATGGAGATGGAAGCCAAGGACCGTAGAATTCTTGAACTCGAGCGGGAGAAAGGCGACCTGGAGAGCTTCCTCAAGGATCATTCCGATACGGACAGCATACTGGAGTTAAAAACTGAACTGGAAAGGAGAAACAACCGTGTCGAGGAACTCGAGGATATCATAGCCGAGTTCGAGGACTTCCTCAAGCACAATCCTGACGTGAAAGACCTGCGAGAGCTCAAAGGAGAACTTGATGACAAGGAGCGGGTCATTATTGAACTTGAAGCTTGGATACAGAAGAACGAGGACAGAGACTTTAGGATGAACAAGGCTAGAATCATAGAACTCGAACAGATGGTTATACATCTGGAGGAATACGTCAAGGAGCATAATGTTGATGTACTCAAACAGAAGCTTCAGGATCGCGAGGAGAGGCTGGAGCAGCTTCAGAGGCGAGTCAGTTCATTGGAAAAGGATCTTCTTAGGCAGGAAGAGAAGGTTAAGCATCCTGACAGGAAACAGGATGAAGCAGGTAATAACCTGGAGGAGCAGTGTCAAGATGGTGACTCTGAAGGAACCCTGAGCTCTTCTAAGCAGGAAATTCAGGAACGTGACAAGAAAATGCAGCAAATGGAACAGGCCATGTCTGAAAAGGACAACAGGATACGAGAGTATGAGCTGGAGGTCTTGGAATGGCAAGAAAAACTCAACAAGGTTAGGGAGGAGATGACTCACCTAGAAGAGGAACTTGCTGAATACGAGGATCAAGATATTGGTGTTCTGAAGGAAGAGATACGTGTCAGGGATGAAAGGGTGCTTCAGCTTGAGGATGAGATTGATTCGCTGGAGAGAGCTTTTGGTGAGCAAATGGGTCTGGAACAGATTGAGGAACTTGTGAACGTTGTCAAGGACAAAGAGGAGCGTGAGAGGGAATTGGAGGTGACGCTTCGTGAAAAACATGAAAGAATTGAGGAACTTAGTGCTGCACTACGTGAAAGCGTTGTCATAGCTGGGGAGGGAGAACGTAGACTGAAGCTGGAAGAGAATCTCAAGAACAATGCCTTTGACAAAGTAAGTTACCTTAAAAATTAATTCAGAAATATTATGTCAGATTAAGATTAGTGGAAGTGTCGAACAATTTTTTAGAACTATTAAAAATCTATACCGTATCTGGAGGAATACGTATGAGAAGTAAATTTTTTCATTCGCTAGATTGCGAAGCTAGAGCAGAGGGTAGCCTCTCTGCAAACTGCATCAGCCCTAAAGTGTTCTACGTGTCGACCTCTATTGGCAAGACTGCAAAAATCTGAGAAAAAGTTACAAAGACTTATCGAAGAAAGAATTAGTCATCTCGAGGATCTACATCAGATGAAGTGGGTAGCCTAGCTTTATCCATGGTATAGAAGATATCTGTCAAATTTATTATCCATATTTGCAGGCACGAAGCCTTGGAAGCTGCTGTATCTGAAAAGGATGCTCACCTAGCGTTGCTAGAATTGTCTGGCATAAAAACTTCTGCACAAGCCGAACAAGCTGAGAGGCTCAGGATCGACAGAAGAAGGTTACTCGACAGACTTAAAGAGGAAGTAAGTACACAGAAATAAATAAATAAATAAGTGGGAATTGAATTAGGACTAAAATCAAAAAATTTGACTTATTAGGATGAGAAAAACATTGAGTTGACGACAGAATCAAATCCATCAAGCCCAGAGACTGTACCGTCTCTTGCAAAAATCCTTCAGCCAATAGACGATGAAGATTTTGAAGTTAAAGAAGTTGCAAAGAATACAGAGTCTGACAAGACCATAACAACTAATGGCAACACAAGTGATCATGGGTACGTATTGGATTCTTATTATTACTTTTACTTCCTTCAACTAAAAGAAGCTATTTCAGTACTATAATTCAATTCTTATTATGTCGGTCATCCAAGTCTCAATTTACTGGTTACAGTAAGGCACCAGAGAAGAGGACGTCGTCTACACTAGGCTCTGCAAACCACGACGAATAACAGCAAAGCAGATAAGTACCCGAGACCAGTATGGTATTACAGTAAAGCGTTTGTTTCCTCAATGTTGTCATGTGCACCGCAGTCATAGATGAGCATCCAGAACATAACCTAGAGTGTAGAAAAAACAGTAAATCCAGATCGTCTCTTATTCCGCGACATCAAGCATCAGCCCAATCATCATATCTCTTCACAATTTATCATCAGCCACCACTAGCATCACCACCACCATCACCTTCATCGTCATCATAATAATAATCATCATCATCATCGTTATCATTATCATAATAATAATTACTCTCCCGCGACCACCGGGAGAGAGAGCAGTACGCGCATGCGCGTAGGTATCATTGGTATACGCGCATGCGCAGAATGAGAACGACGCGCGCAGAAAAATAAGGGAATACCCTAATTCGGTAGAAATCGTACTCTGCGAAAGATGTATCGTAATAATTGGTCTTTGAGAACTTTAAACGCGTAAAGAAGTTCCAGGCACGATTTCGACTTCAGTGTAAGAAAGCTCGTGATTTGCAGTGAATTGCACAAAAGCCGGATAATAATATTTACCGAAAATGATGCAAAGTACAGTTCGAAATGTAAAAATGGCGGTCGCGAATTGTATGAGACGCGATGGAGTATAAATAGCACATGCCGGAAATAGCTGCTTGATCAATGTAATCTATAATAATCAATACACACGATTGAACCGCAGCCGCATTATTCTCGTGATTAACAATTTAGCCGAAATATAGTACAGTAGTTACGTGTGAAAGAAGAACCAAAAGGAAAATGAAAGCAAAACGAAAAAAGTTATAATTACCAAAGAGACTAATTAGCGGACGAGATCGTTTCCTCGACGTCGATACTAGGCACCAAAGAAATCATCCATTGGATATTTTATTTTCTTTATCGATCTCATTGTCTTTACCAGATTCCATTTTCATTATACTCTCGAGAATGTGTTTTATGCGATTTTTATTTTCGAAAGTAAAAAAATTGACGTCGAACGAACGAATCTCTTGTCCCATCGAAATCTATCAGCGAATTAATCCATAGAAATGTCCTATGTAAATCAGCTGCAATCAGCGTGATGCCAATCAATGTCGATCGCTTATATTAATCATCCACCATCACTTTACAAAAAATAGCTTCGTCTCTTACTAATTAGAATAAGCCAATCACCGATCGATCATACGAACCGTCGCGGTACTTTTTTTTTTTCGATTATTCGCATTGTACGTACGTCAGTTCCTTCATACCTGTCCTGTGGCGATGAATAATGACTAACCTGTCGGGAGTAACTGTCGAGTAGGGATAACAATGCGATAAAGAGAAACGTTAAGTTAACAGTATAAAACAGTGAGCAAAGTATGGGAGTGCAGAGAGAGACAAGTAAAAAAAAAACAAGATGTAACTGTGAAACGACGTAAAGAGAATGTATTTTTTTTGGATTTCTCATCACGGGTACAAAGAGTCGTCATTATATTTATTAGCTCGTTAATTCTAAAACCAAAGAAACCAAAGATAAAATAATACGGAACAAAAAAAAATGCAAGAAAAATATATGAAATTTACAAATTGTAAGCAATACTCTCTGATACGTGACAGCGCATTGATGCAATTGTAATTAAACCAAAAACAAAGAGTTGTCCGAGGCTTGCGTGTGTTAAAAAAATAAGAAGAAAAAAAAAAGTATAAGGAAGAAAACACGCGAGAAGAAAATTCCAAAA
>JARQSV010000443.1:3647511-3671964 GCA_030142285.1 Calameuta idolon | reverse complement strand
CACCCGTTCTAGGTGAAACTGCATTATCACCCCTCGACATGCCGAACTTTGGGGTTTGATTTTGAGATTAGAATCACTCAGGTCAAATCGCAAAACGTTACAGTACATGATATTCTAACTTCCAATCTGGTTTTAGAGAAGCCTTAACTATACTACATCGTAATACTTAATACCAACATCAACTTTACTATATCGTAGTAGTAAACGTCACTACACAGTCGTTCCTATATTTACTAGGGGTTGTAGTGAGGGTCACTGCAATTATTGTTGCACTTACTTTTATTTCTACTCCTCTTAACATCCAAGCAAATACGGGACAACTTGGAAATCCCAATTCCGGGGGATTACGGATCTTCTTGTTAAAATATTAGTGGTACCCATAAGTAATTTCGTTTTTTAAACTGTTCAATAAGTTGGGAAAAAATGTTACTACATATGGTTAGACTAACATGTTAAGATATAATGCGAAAGTTTTACTTGCCGGTGAGGAGAAGGAGCGCGAAATAAATTATTATAAAAATGAAAAGGATAAGCGGTAGTAGGCGGCCAGCGAGTGTGCGGATCGGAGCGCATCAGCGACATTCTTTTTGGTTTTTTAAACAATTTATTCCACGTCATTGCAACTATAAAATAGTAATTTTATTTTTTGGAGTAACTGGTTACGATACTGGTACTAAATCGAGTTTTGGTAGCTGTCGATTGTCAATTTAGCTGTCAAACTCTTTTTTGACGTCATGATCGTAATCGGTGACCTCAAAAACATAAAATAACACGTTCATTTAAAAAATATAAGATTAATCAAGAATGTGATATTCAACTCGCATGTGAATCAGAAATAAATTAATTTTCTCAAAACTCAGCAAACAGCTATAAATTAATACGAAAATAAAACGAAAAAAAAGATGGGACATGTCCCACTGCCTCTCAAAGGGTTAATGGGTTAAGTCCTGACTATCTATGTAGTGTGGTATATCTCGTGTCTTCGCTACCTTTCGCCCCTCGGCCCAAAATCGTCTTGACGGAGCTTCGTTGCTGTGACACAATTGTAGGCTATCTACGTTCTACCCTGCTTCATTACGGGTATCTTTATGTATGTAAGTTCCCTCAATCCTGGCTCAAAAGTTATATTATACTGTCATTTCTTTCTACTTTGTGCGCGTTATTTGATGAACGAGCTATCTCTTGTGGATGGAACATACACTTGTCGCTACCTAAGATCCTGTGGATTTTTCCCTAAGCAGCTACTTGACAACCTTGGGATTGTCTGTCCGCTTATCTACGGGCCTCTAAATCCTCACATTGAGCAGCTACCCAAAGTCCATTGGACTTTTTCCGTGGCTACTTAGAATCCTTTTATTCGCGTGATACAGGAGATTCCCCGAAGTCCACAGGTGTTCAGAAAAGTAATCACCTTGCTGGTAGTTGGTTCAAGATATCTTACTCATCCCCGAGGTGGTACCCATGCGGATCAATAACCGTCAAACGACCTAACTGGTGGGGGTTCCTATCGTTGGTGGGATAGGTCCCGCCTTAGGCACGCGACTGGCACGCGACCACTCTTGAACCCCAAGCTTAAAAGTGATTGTTTCTGGCTTAACCATTCTTAACAATATCTCTTTTTCTGTACATTACTGGACAATATAATAACGGGTTAAGTTTTTTTATATCATTGAAGGATTTTTCAAATTCAAACTTGACAATTGTTACTCATGTGAAGAACATTATCAGGGATGCCCTAAGATAACATAGGGTCCTACCGGGGTTCAATGTGGATACCATAATATGGATTTCCAGATTACTGCCAATTAGGGATCTAATAAGGAAATTCTAGGGCTGTATTGCAAAATTTAATGGGGCCATACTAGGTCAGTTAATTCAGGGCCCGGTTAGGCTTACCATAATCATGGTAACAAGTACGCAAATCAGCAATGATTTTGCTAGACAAGAGACTCATAAGGCAATTCTAGACTTCAATGATAAACTTAATAAGGGCTTGAGAGGTTAATTACTTTTTACATACTGATTGGCTAAAAAACGCTCTGGATTTAGTTTAAAAGGACGACTCAAGGGAAAGGATAAAAGTTATCGGCTTGAATTTGACTATTGTCAAAGCAGTCTGTCTTGGGACACGGATCGAGGTGCCTCGCATTGGCTCAGGCTCCCGTGCTATCTCTTCATACTTTTTCAAGCGTTTTCTTAGACGAATAGAAAGGTCTCGTTTGTGTATTTCTCCTGTCGCTCTCGCTATATCCAGAAAATTCTACCAATTTTCTGCGTATGTTTCGGGGGGGGCGCGGGGATTTCGGCTTTATAGCTCTAGGTCGGTCAGTTACGTTCTCGATTAAATGCTCTCTGTTTCCAGCACTATTTACCTGACGCTTACTCCGGCAGCCTATCTCAACCTAGCAGCCTGAGCAGCTATGCATTTCCGTAACCGTTCGCTTCCGTTCGTGCATCCAGTTGCGTTTCTCTTTTGATAGGTTCCGTCGGAGCTCTTGTTTTATCGCAGATGAGACTGTTCCACCTTAACTTCCAGATCATACCGGCTCGTCACTTTTCGATGAATAAAGAATTGGCTAGCGCCCGCCTGGCATGCGGATGCATGGACGAAGGGTGGACGGCCGAAGGTGACATAGGTTAGTTCTCGGATTTTCGTTATCGTCGAGTGAAGAAAATACGTTACAATGTTTATAAATGTTTTTGGCATTCATAATTTTTTGTTTTTATTGTTTACGTAATTATTTATATTTTGTTCGTTGTTATTTTTATAATGGCACATACAATCATTCATGGTGTATTAATATTTTATCATAATAAAAGCCCGATAATTTGTGTTTAAGTCGTTTTTGATATAATATTTCTTTTATGTAATTGTATAGTAAATTATCCTCTGTAACAACATTATATAACACCGTGGTATAGAAATTGTATTATGACTCACTTATTATTTTGTGATGATAATGAAAATTGTCTTTAATGGAATATTGTATACCTCATTTATTTGCAAAGGGTTTGAAATTGGAACAACAACAAGGAAGATTGGGCCAATGCCGACAATTATTATATTACTGGCATCTGTGTCTATGTCCTAGTATCTAGCGACAGTGTTGACATTACGTTGTTCGACATAATATCCCAGCATTTACCAAAAGCGTTGCTGTTGCGTTACGAAAAATAATGTTCTATAAATATTGCAGCAGTATGGGTGATTAATGTGCTTTTATCAGTTATTATATGGATAGCATTCACAATTAAAACAAAATTTAAAAAACGAGCATATGTTTAACTTATGCTTATGTGTGCTGCCGTGAGTGTTATTGTTTATGGCGTATCTTTAGTGTTTTAAGATTATTGTCATTAGCGTAAGACCTCTTTCCTTTACCCTTTCCTACCCATTCCCTATTACCCTAGGACACTGGCTCGGAAACATTCAGGATCATCTACGAGGACCAACAGCCACCATAAAGAAGGATCGAGAGAGTGCCTATGTTACCTAGGCAGCGAAGTGGAAGGAAGACATGAGCAGGAGAAGAGCTGATCGGGACCACGTGGAGAATAAAGCCTGACAACCATAAACCCACGTGTGAATGCATCCACGGTGCAGTCTCGTAACACGGGTAGTCACTAGGCCTCTGTGACAGCGGTGTAGCATTCTTCTTGCAACTTTGCGGACGTGTCCGAGTGGAGATTTTGACAGGTCATGGAGGCCGCCATGTTGCCCGGCGCGCTGACAACAAACCAGCGCGCCGCGAAGACACTACCGTACCACCCTGCAACGAGGCCCTGATAGGCCCGCCAGGACCGTGCCCAGCCAAGGCACTAAAACCCTGCCGTGCCCGAAGTGTGAACCAATGCCAAACACGTAGCCCTCTCAACGCAGCTGTCCAGCCATTCCTCGATGCCCTGAAGGCCCGCAAACAGGAAGGAATACCGGAAATCTACAAGACCTTTTCACTTTGAGACAAGGTTTCGAAAGCGAGCGTTGCAAATTTAGAATGGGGGAGCGCGCATTTTGGATTATTATATCGATTATTGTCGATTTTCGAGTGAGTACTTTTTGTGCAATTGAGTTCCTTTTATTATCTCTTTCCTATCCCCTTTTCTTTTGCGCATTTTTTATATTTTAGGAATCCCTTCTGAATTATTGCAAGCCACGTGGACCGGCATTTCGAGTTTAGCGTTTTTGAGTTTAAACCGGCCTTCTGTCCAAAAGCTCGAGGCTAAGTGGTATATTGCGTGCATTTTAGTCTGTAGTACTTTGCACCATTTTTCAGCTATCCTCCATACCGTTCTTTTCTCCCCCGTTGGCGTTTTTCGAGTATTGTAAATCCGAGGTAATCATTGAGTAGCCATTGTGTTCAGGAACCTTGCTTCCTGAGATACCCTCTTTTGAATCGTTTTTTCTTCTTTTGCTCAATAGGCGAAAAATCATCAAAGGTAATTACAGGTATCTTGACGGATTGTCTTTTGGAACTCATCTCGATCATGACTAATCTCAAAACTGTAAATAACGGGTTTATAAAGCTCATTATTCAGTTTGAACTGTTTCACCACAAGACATGGACGATCCTCCGAGTTCAAATTTGTTCAAGAAACGAGTGAGATTTCGATATACCAGCACACCATATTTAATCCGGAATTTTGAATTTAGCAATTTAACCCATAGATTTTGAGTCAGTAACATTCAAACTCTCTTCATACCTTTTAATCTTTTACACCACTCAACTAGTTACAGTTAGGCCGATGTTATAGGGTTTAATGATAGCGTCTATGTATTCAGGGGATGGTTCTCATCATTAAAATTGAGCTATTGCAGATATACGAAATATGTGTCGACTATTTTTGAGTGATCCGAAAGTATGTCAAGTTGTAACAAAATCGGTAAGTAACCGTAGGGTAAGTTTTATAGTCAATGAGTATGATTTAACGTTAATATTATGGTTTGCCGCTGATGGCAGCACCTGCACAGAATTAACTGCTAGTTCACAGTTCTTCTGAATAGTAATTAGTTCTGTAGTTGAGCGGTTCTGCGCCCCACTCTGATTTATTTGTTTTATTGAACGCAGGTGCTATGGTATTATATATTCGTCTGAATATAAATCACGCGAAAGTTCCTAAAGAAATAGTCGGAGGCGCTGGTTGTTGTACAATAATCTCGAAAGTGATCTGTGAATAAAACAAAATGGTTTGCCTCGTGCTGTTATTTGATTTGCTCGCAATCACCGATGTGAATCGTCAGAGGGACAATTCATCATCGTGGGCATTTCAAACAATACTTCCTATGACAGTCTTCACATTAAACATATTCTGGAAGGTTCCTGCTTTCAGACAGAATATCCTTTCTGCACGTGGATAATCTGTGGCATCCGGTCGAGCCTGATCAAGACTTACCGTTTTCACTGTTGACTAAGCTCAATGTATAATTTATATTTGTCATTCATCCCAGACCTGTTTACTTTTGTTATTTTCCCGGTATTGATCCGTTGGGAGAGTTCTCAAGAGTAAATGGGGTGAGTCTCGGTAAGGTATTGAGTTGGGCGCAGGGGCGGCAAAACTGAGGGCACAGGGAGGCAGGGAAGTCCCGGGGCTTCAGGACTAAGGGTACGCGGTGTCGAGAATGAATTCTAGTTGGATGGGGAACCTTGGACTGGGGGGGGGGGGTGAAGAGAGATGAGTTTAGAAACTTTCAAGAGTGCCTCTGAATATGTGCAGTTCCATGCAAATAGAAAGTTCGAGAAACGGATAATGTCTCGGATAAATCAAGGAAATTTGATAAATCAACACTAACACGGAAATCCACTAATTATACATTGTGCTCTACTGGCTCCTCTGTTTTACATTTTTCTATAGTATGAGGAGAATTATTCATTCCAGGAAGATCCATTTGTCAATAACTAAAGTAACTATTATTTTACTGCCAATTTTGAATACTGAAATAGCTTTTTTTTTCAAAAATCTTACGCGTCATTGTTCCTACAAAGCCGTTGCTTGCATTGAGAAGTACGTATCTGTCTATTTGGCTGGACGTGGTGGATATGTAACTCAACGTTTAATGTACGTAGGTTTCGTCAGGTTTTTTATTACTATCTCAAAGATTTGTAATAAGATCAAATGGTTTTGCTACGACTAGCCGAGAAAGAACTGCAGAAATGCTTCCTGAATTTTATATCTGGCACCAAATAGACTTGAACTTTCCTGTGGAGAATATTAAAAATGGTATTAATCAAAACTCATTAAAAATATTTATATGTGTAATATTTATTTATATATAAATATATATTGTATATAATACATTGTCTTTTCTTGTCGTGGTGTGATGTAGGAGTTGCTGTCAGCCTCGCCACGTATCTCCGAAACTTGTCGGCAAAGACCCGTGGGTCAGTAGAGTCCAATTCGTGGTATACTAGTTCCCCAGGTATTCTCAGTGTTGTCCCGTACACCAGCTCCACAGCCGAGGCTTTGATGTCCTATTTGTATGTTGTTCTTAGTCCCAAGAGTGCGGTGGGTAGTGCTCCGTCCAATCTTGCTTGCCGTGGCAGCTTAGTACCACTTTCAGTAAGCGGTGCCATCGCTCCATGATGCCATTGATTTGCAGATGATACGCTAGAGACCGTCTGTGCTCACAACCGAGGGGATTGATTAGTGCGTGAAGCGTCTGGGATTCAAATTGACTTTCCTCATCTATGATGATAACTTTTGGCGTATGAAATCGGGTGACTCAGTACACGTAGAAGGATTCACTACTGAAATCCGCTGTAACCCCCTTAGTGATAGTGCTTCGGGTCACGCATGAAGGGATCTATCACGGTTAGGCAGTATTCGTAGCCCTTCGCTGCTGGTAGCGGTCCCAGTATATCCAAGTGCACATGTTGGAACGTAGAGTCAAAATGGCGTGATAACTGCTATCTTATTTATGTACTTTTCGGCCATAAGGATTTTAGAATGGCTGACAGACGCCTTGCTCGATCATTAGATTAAATTCGGCCTTTGCTGTCTTCAGCTTCTCAGGATTCAGTGTCTGAGGGCATTGGGCCACTGATGGACCTTTTGTTTCTATATGGTGAACAACTTGGTGTTTAACTCGGACATCAGCTTACCTGGGAGTGGTAATATCTGGAAACTGGGTCAAAAGTTTGTATAGCGGATTGTCTTTATGAATGATAGCTATGTATATAGATGGCTGAGCTATTTTCCCAGGTGTTTGATGGTGCGAGATCGCATCTAATAGCCACCCATTCTTGAGATCGACTGTAAGGCTGTGGTTTTTCAAGAAGTCAGTCCCGGCGATGGGCTGCTCTACGTCACCCACACAGAACTTCCAATTATAGGCTTTGTGCAGTCGTAGCTCAAGGGACAGAACTCTGGTGCCGAACGTCTTAATGGGTATGCCATTAGCAGCGTACATATTGTAGTCTATTTCCTTGCTCGCTCCCTTGCAGTTTCTTTTTGGTAGGACCGATACCTCTGCCCTCGTGTTGATGAGGAAGCGTAAGTGATTGGTTTTGTCGGTGTTCATGAAACGATTTGATATAGAGCCATCCCTTAGCGCTTCTATTGCGGATGGCTGCTGCTGTTTCCCGGGTATTTGAATACGCAGTTGCCCTCACAGTTATGGGCCTTGTCTACAAGTCTGCGGTGATAAAAGCAAGTATAATTTTAACGGTTACTCTTATCTTTATTTGAGTCACCTACCACCGCATGGAGGTCCTCTGCCAAATGCTTTAATAAATTCCTCAGAAGCGCGATAGATAAGTAATTGACCAATTATAATAGGCGATTAAAGGGTTGGGTGGGAGGTTAATACCGCGAATGTCGCAAAAAGTACTGAAATCGTCCTCTTTCGTCGTAGACTTCCTCGCTTAGTGGACCCTAACACATACTGTACTGTACTCTCCGGGAACGTACCAAAAGTTACCTCTATGTTTGAGGATTCGTCCTATTCATTACCTAGTAAGTCGCTCTTCTTGCAACTCGGTGCGAAACTCTTGACGTGTTCAGCTTCTTTACACGCTATCTGGTAGCGTAATAATTACTTTCTCAGGCCGAAGGGGCCATTAACAAGCGTCCATCAAAGAGCTTCGCTGCCGGAATAATAATTTTACATGTGTTAGTTCGGGAATGACGAATGAAATTTTAATAGTGGTGGTTTCCTGAATTACGGCCACTGTGAAGAGCCTATTTCGTTTGTTATACTTTAACGGACTTTTTATGAAGGTCTAAAACTTTCTTTTGCGTGAACTGAATTGGGCGGTGTTTGATTACGTCGCACAAGCTCTAATAAGAGCAGCTACCTGGGATAATATAAATTTTGCTGCTGCTACTTGAGTTATTGCGATTCTCGAAATTCGCGAGAATAGGAGCCAGGCGACAAACATGTTGTTAAACTGTCCAGGATAGTTTTGTTCCGTTTAAGATAGGGATAAGCCCGAGTGGCGACCTAGCGATTCCGAGTCGAGTTTTGTAATATTATTACTTCTTTTATTATTCCAGTGTGTATTTTTTAAAATTTTTCTCTGAAATGCCTTTTGTGACTCCTTAGGTTTAATCTGTAATCCCGTTATTAATATTGTTACCTAGAGTACGATAGTATACCTGAAATGGGACGTGTAAACTCTTAGACCAATTAATATCGAACGTGCGTGAATTACGTTACATCCTCTCGAATATCGGTGAGAGCATCGTATTCTATTGCCTCGGTGTTCGTGTATTCCCACTGCCTGTTCGCGGGCTTAGTGAAACATTGTATCACCCGCTGTCGGTAAGTCGCGTATTCGCTATCTCCGGTAGCTCTATCGTACCTTAATCGGGTACGATAACGGGTACGGGTTCTTGTGATTCTTTTATGAGATTGCCAGGTGCAATATATTTTCAAGTTTTTGTAAATATAAGAACCCCGCCCTTCTCCAGTATCTTTCAAGGGCGCTTCCGCGATGCTCGGTCATAGTATCGTCGGCTATTCTATTGGCTATTCCTCTAGCTATCGACAATACCCAATAGATGAAAAACGAAATTCAATCCGCGGAGAATAGTATAAATAAAATCCGATAGATGAATAGCGCTTCCCGCTAATCAATCTAGCATTCTAATTAATTAAATAATGCATTTCAAATCTTTGGAACACCCCGTATAAATACTTAATCAAGAGACTCGGCGAGTATCGCGCCAAGTGCAGGCAACCGGCTATACAGCGCACGGCCCGCCGAGGCTCTTTACCCGAATTAACTCTCGTACCTGCGTTTAGAATCAAATGTCTTATGAACAGCTATATGAGAGAGAAGTCTGTTGATGCATTCATTATAGTCATCGAAGATTAAGAATTGATTGCCACCAAGATCAATACTATTAGTGTACGGGATCAGACCGTATTGCGATGACGAGCGAGATGATTTTACTTCAGTTCTGTCGTCGTCGTCGTCTTTGCACGTTCATCTATTTTTTTTACATGGCAGATGGCGCTAGTTATGAGAAGCGGTTGAGTCTTGCGCCAAGTACAAGCAACCGGCGTTACAGGCAAGACGACGAAGCAAGTCATTCAATCGAGCGTCATTAATGGTGTCCTACTTGTTGACGCCGTGCGGTGAGAAAAGATAAAAGAGTGATCGGTGACTGTTAGGAACCTCGACCCGTGCGTGTAATGGAGAGAGCACTACAGTGTTTTTAGCGAGACGCCAAAACCTTACGAGAGCAGCACTAGCATCATATTACCGACTCGTTCGCACTAGTGCTGTGTGAAATGGGAAACAGCTGTGCGAAATGAGCGACGCTTTGGCGTTTCGCTCACACCATAATGTACCCTCTTTGTTTCGCGCACGACTTGAATTGCGTAAACAATCTTGCCCACTCTCCTCTTTTACGTTTATGGCACAATATCTACAAGCTGGACACCTTTAATGATGCTCGGTGTAATTGTGTTTCGAATCAAAGAATAGAAAATATGGTGTCTTTCAATAAAGCGTTACAATTCGAACTCTTAAATATCTTTCGTGATTGTAAATGTCAGAAATAATGTTCGGCGCCCAATATGAATCAGTTGAAATAGTACATTGCGATACGAGTGAGGTAAAGCAGAGAGGGTCGGAGTAAGTGTCATGTAAATAGTGCGGATCGTGAACGTAACAGAACGAATGGGAACTATCAAATCGAAATCCCTTCACCAATTAATAAATTGGAGGTCCTCACCGGAGCTGGTGCAGCTAATCCGTCAACGCCGAGAACCGTATCCAGAGGACACTCGGGTGGGCACTGCACTAGGGCATAGCACTACACCTCCGGAACACACACAGAAAATTCTGGATGTCGCGAGAGCAACGCAATAACTACACAGGTGAGAACTTTCTATACCGTATTGAAACACAGCTAGAAAAACTATCAACAGATAGCACGGGAGCGCGAGCCAACTCGTGACACCTCGATCGGTGACCCGAGACAGATTGATTTGAGAGTAGCCAAATTCGAGAACTAATCATTCTTATAGCCGATAACTTTTCCTTTCCCTCGAGTCCTCCCTTTAAATCAAAGCGAGAGCGTTCCTTAGCGAATCATTACGTAATACCTTGAGATCCTCCACGGCCGCTTCCCCAGGGCATCGGACGACAGCTGGGCACCTCATCCTCAACTCGGGTCAGAGGTTCCTCCCCTGCCCTTAACCGTATCAAAATCTTATCTCCGTCCGCTCTACAGCCCTTTGCCCATCTCCAGCGGGGCGCCGGTATTTCAGTCGGACTTTTGCCGTTTCGTGGAGACTTTTTCGTCGGGTACCCTCCTCTGCCGGCGACTCGGTACGTCGAGACTATCTCCCGGCGGTCGAGTCAAGCACCTCGACCTCAACTAAACAACATTAAATCTTCCGAGAGCATTGGCCTAACTATCCGAATCAACCCGAGAGCGCAGCTTCTGAGAAGGGTGGCGACTCGAAGGGAACCAGCAAGCGCAAACGTTATCTGAATCGGTAGCGGGAGTCGCCTTATGAGCGTGAATCAAAGAATCACGTCAAAATATGGATTATGTATATACTATAATATTGAAATAATATATTATCACAATACAATCTTGATAAATTGAATTGGGGGATTACCGTTACCGATACATAATATCAATGTATTCCAGATCATTTTCCTACTTGTTATAGACACTATTACGATATCGGAAAAAGATTGCTTTTCAAACAAATGAACGAATTTTAGACTATTTTATAGTTCCGTAGATTCGTGTTCATATAATTGTTCATTTATTGCTTATTCGGTGAGAATGTAAAATCTTAATATATTGTTACGATCCATAACAAAATAATTAAAGGAAAAATATAGGTACATCTGAATCAACGAAACAATCAGAAATACAAAACTCTGCGACAATGCTCGAAAGAAATTCGTCGTAAGTTATCCCCAGCATATAAGAGTGCCGTAGAAACAGTCAATGAGAACAAGGACGAAGTGTAATGTGCTCTTCCAGCATCGTATGTTTCTGTAAATCGATCGGACATTCCATGTTGACACATCTCACGAACAAAATTTCACCGAAGAAGCGCATCTGCCGTAGCACAAATCCATTGGATTATCCTGAAAAAAAAAAATATAAAAATACTATATACTGTCCAAGTTCAGTGAAAAATAACAGCAATATCTTCTGAGTTTATTTCGAACAAGGCAAAAATTTGTTATTTCTCAGACACTACTCATTTTTACGCACTTTTTCATTTTTATCACATCTACAAATTCATGAATTTTCTTTACGCGCGCGAGACTCGCGAAGAATAATCTGTGTCCAAATTTGTGAATCTTCTGTTTCCAAGTCTTATCACATTTGGCCTCTCCAGCAGGGTAATAATTTCCTCTTTTAAAAATATAACTTCGACTGCCTTTGATACGTCCCAGCGTTTGGGCTTTGATTTGCTTCAATGAAAAGAAAGAAACAAGAAAAGCAGGTTAGTTCATCGGGCAACCGCATAGAATATGTGATATAGAACGTTTGAGTGCGATGCTTCAAGCAAACTTACTACTTGAAGTTGATACAGTCGTAAAATGTGTCTGGCAGTTCCCTGCCATAAAGGTCATGCATATTGATACTGAAGAGAGCCGCTATGAGAGATGTAATGATGAGTGTTATAGCAATCCCGGGAAAGTAGATGTAATTGTGACGACCCATCCAAACAAAGAACGCCCAGAGCGCTCGCGATATGCCGAAATAGGTACCGCGTAAACGCGTCGGGATAGTCCTGGAGTTGTAATTCAATATCACCCCGTAGGCTAGGCTGACTAAGATTGCATTGGCCATCAGGGTTGTTATTTTCGGTCCCAACAATGTTGTCTTCGTATTATGCATGTTGAACATTGAGGCCAGCGAGCAAATAAACACGAGGCCGATTGTAATTTGTAGAATTTTGCGATGTCCCATCAGCAAGACACAAACTTGACTGACGACAAATCCCACCGCAGTGGTAATGTTAAACAACACGGAGGTCATACGTGACTGAACAACATTTTTTAAAAAATCATTGTAAAGGGAACCAAATAACATAGCAAAAAAAATGGTCAAATATGTTACACCAGTGACCTCACATGACAAGTCTGACGTAAATATTAAGCTCCAAAAACTTGGTGCCTTTCTGGATATTCTTTGTCGCTCATCGGCACAGTCGACGTGTAACAGTTTGAAGTTCGTTGCGATTGGATTATGATTGACCTTTGCAGCTTTTACTATAACATCTTCTAGCTGAGTGATCTTCCTCATGCAGAATAACCAAGACGGTGACTCCGGTATAAAACCGGAAGAGACGAATATCACCAGGCACGGAATATTTATGAATGCTATCATTTGGCTGTATGTGTCGAATAATTGCGTTAAAAATGACGTTAAACCTAAGAAAATTATTGACAATGGATATCATTTTATGAATATAATCTTATTAATTATCCATGCATACCGAATCCAATGGCGAAACAGCCAACGCCAACTGCCATTAATCCTGAACGCCACTTGTTAGTGCTAACTTCGCTGACGAGAATAAAGCACAATGCTAAACCTCCAAGAAAAATATTGTGTACGATGCGCATTATGACAAATACGTCAAACCGACTTGCAAGGGAAATAGTGATGCCAGTGAGTGGTGTCACTCCGCAAGAAATAAATATGACGCGTTTTCGGCCAATTTTGTCGCCCAGCCAACCAAAGAAAAGGTAACCCACAATTCTCCCTAAGGAACCCACCATATTTTCGACCCTCATGATCTCTGGTTTAGCATCACAACCTTGATTAAACTTTAGACATAAATAAGAAACTAATAATTAACTTTCCATAGCATCTAAAATCCTTTTAGAGCTTAGAGTTACTACCTTTTCAGTCAAACTTTGGCCTTGTTTGTCACTGTAGTAGATCCCGTAAGGACATCCTACCGTCTTATTGGTATTAATTTCTGGTTTGTCCGTAAAGCTTATGTTACCAAGATTAGAATAATCGAAATCATAAATGAAACATCCTATAAATGATTCATCCTGTATCAGTTGAAGTGCACTCACGTTGTTCTATCATGAATTATAAAAAAAAACGTCAGTATCAAAAATATGATATTTTTTTTATAGACTAACCATAACGTTAGCGTGACTATAAATAATCCACTGCTCATGAGACCAGTGTTGCAGATTTTCAGGTTTTTTGCACCACCATCCTGAAGCAGATGGTACCCCTTCAGCAAGGGAATTCACAATATGGGTAAAGATCGGAAAGCACAAAAGAAGAGTAACAAATATTTGCAATCTCCCCGGACCAACCAATGTGTCAACAAGGTCTTCCTTGGCATGTACAAAATTTTGATTTCTGAAACAATTTTTATGTAAAATTCAAATCTAAAGTTAGATTATTCTTTATCTATTTACACATCGGCATATGCGCTTTGTGGCATTTCAAAAAATATCCTTTTGTCTAGACATTTTTGTATACATTTATGTCATAAAATATTGTGGGTAAGGTTGTATGTTCTGTTCTGTCACCTATAACCTACAGACTACACTCGATTGGTTTTTGTTAAAAAAATTTTGTGCGTGCGCACGGCTATTTTTAATTTTTTAAACATGAGCGCAAGAAGCACCTGCAAGGAGAAATATAGGCAGTCTTTAATGCTAAGAAAATGTGTTTCTCTCAAAAGAATTGTTAAGATCGCTCAATCCGCAAGATCAAGCGATGTGAATTGAAACTGAAATAAAAGGGATGGTTCCTTCATTCGATCTACTCAATGAGCACGTTCACATGTTAATACAAAGCCTACCAATTTTTACGATTTTAAGTTGTGATGATCTCTCAAAATGTATCTTCGAGGATCAAGAACTATTCTAATTTCAAGTGGTTCCTCAGTAGGTAAATCTTTTGGCAATTTTGGAATATCTATGGGGATCAATTCCTACGGTAGGTGTTGAATCGAATGATCTTGTTCACTAATCTGATGTTTTGTCGCATCTATATCTTCTTGGCTTGTTAGTTTTATTTGTTTTTAATTGTACGGCTCATTTAATTATCTGAATAATTTACAAAATTGAAATTTCCTACCACTTTGTTTAGGTATAAGTTTGTACTTACTCAGATCCTGTATTCCTAGTATATTTAAATTCCTCATGGTATGCGAATCAATCTCAATTAATCAAATTATTCAATCAATGAAAGTTTTGATTTAATGTTAATTATTTGGTTGGATAAGACACAGGCCCTATATAACAGCTTCAGGTTCTATCCAGGAAGCTTTCGTGTAATTTATAAGTATTCTGATTTTGATATCTTGAATAAGTTTTGGACGTTCTCAGTATACTTAATATACGATTTATAAGCTTCACTCACGATTCTGGTTTAAACTTTTTCATTTTATTTTCAATTCTACGATTTTGTCAGGTTATAATTTTTTAAACCTAAATGAACTACTTTATATATTTAAGAAGTGATAGTACAAAAAAATGGCTTCGAGGGTGCTGTTAACTATAATCGGTCCACGAGTTCAATGTGTTTGTTTTAACAGTTCGCAGGCAATGCAATCTTTAGTAAATCATACGTGGGTTACTACAAAATTCTAAAAATACATACTAAATCAGAAAAGCAAAATATAAATCCATTGCGAAACCGTGTAAATGAAAACTTTGTAAGAAAACTTGTATGAAGAGACTTGCTAAAGAATTCATTGTTTTCGATCTATCTAAATGCCACATCGAACCTGTGGACCGGCTTTGGACATTACACATTACATGATTGTTTCCGTAGACAGATGAGTCCAATGGAACGCTCACCTTTTAAATTCAAGACTCATCTCATTCTGTTGAATGATTCGATTGACTATCCACGAATATTATTTAGTTTTCTTCAATAATTATTTATTTCACGTGGGCAGAATTCATTTTATTGCTCACAGCAAATACATAACCATACGATCGCATAGTTCATGTAACTGTAGTTCAAAGCAATTCCGTTTGGTCCAATATTCTTTTTTTCTTCGCTGTTACCATTTTCCATTTTTCTTATAAACTTATCACGTGCCGGTACAGAGTTTTCCCATAATTCGCGATTATTCTCATCGCTTCTACCGGTTGATGCACTCGAGCGCGAATTGGCTTCCTACGAGCGCGCTTTGTCGCGCATTGGCGCATGCATTAATGCGCTTCGAGTACAGATGCAAAATACCTGTTTGTGTGATTAAAGACGCTTAATTTAACGGCACGCTTCATTTGGCCAAAGAGGCCGCACATTACTGATATATACGTGTTTAATATGTATATGTATATTAATATAGTTTAAGATCTTGGCATCGAGGTTAAAGACTCCTGCAGGCAGTATGCTGAAGTTTGCATAATCATTGCCGAACATAACGTGTACGAATGCAACGCATGCATGCTAGAATAAAAGTATAACAAGCTTCATGGTTTTTTGCTTTTGGTCTTGTAACATCCACGTTGTGCTACAACGCTAAGTACAGCATAACATTAATGAAGCAGTTGGGTAAACAAAGAGGTTAATATAGAACTAAAGGTTAAATTTAAGTTCTGTCCAAACTATAGCTTCGTCCAAGTTCTGACCTTGTACCCAACACGTCTCAAGGTTTCTGTAATAGAGGTCGGTAGCTCGTGATGGTGGGAGGTCTTATAGCTTACGGAAGAGAGTGGGTATGCGTTGCCATCAGCAACGCCGACGTTGAAACCACCGCCGACGCCGACGCCGTCGTATTTGGTGACCCAGTCCGAGGGAGGCATGCCGACACCGGAAATAGTAGGGTGGGGTAGTTCATCTTCTCAGAAGGTCCCTTGGGGTCAAGCTAGTTTGGCCCGAGTCTCGCCCTATTTTCCAGCAGAGTCTGACTACGTCTTTTCACGGCTCTCCTGTTGGTGGTGGTTCTTGAATCACGCAGGCCGTTCTCGATCACCCTGGGGTTAGGCGTTAAGGACTTCCTCGTGGTCTAGGTCAGGGTATCTCTTTCATGCTCCACACCATTCACTTCCCTTCTTAAAGCTGCCGACTACTCTCCCTTTCCTTTCATTGATAACGGTGAATTCTACATCTTGAAAAACTAGTTGATTGTCCATTTTTATTATCGAAGTAGTGAATGCATGGTGTAGCTAAATATTAAATATAAATTAATCCTGGAACCGGTCACGTAAGTTATTTTTGCTCATTAAATATTGACTACGTAAAATATTTGAAAAATATTTTCCGTAGGCAGACTTAAATTTCAGAAAGCCGTTGAAATTCTTCAGCACCTGCTCGACTTGCAGGCTATATAAGTTTGATGTTGTCCGGGGGGCGGTTTTCACCCCCCAAAAACTCAATTTGGGCCGATAAGAAAAAACACGTGTCGCTTAGTTGTTCGAGTACTACAATATATATGAAAACGAAAAAATCGGAGGCGGACACCTACCAAGGTTTCCTTGTAAGTTCAGTCAATTATTACGTAGATCGTATCAGGCTTTGTAACATAATAAAATAACAAGTAGATGCAATTGTGCATAGAGGCAATTGAAAATGATTCATCTTCGACGCTTGAAACTAGAAAAGTGAAGTTTTCTAAGTGTAATTTAGCACAATTTCCTATACAATCATGTCTGAATACACGATGTATCCGATTCTGTATGGACCGAGAACCACTGGCAGCCGATGCATAATTCATAGCTTACTCATGAATCTTCACCCCCCTCCCACTCACAGTCTTTCTCGAGTCTTCCTTTACTTTACTCCGCTTTACTTACTTTTGTTATTAGAGGAAACTTTATACCTTCTTATTTATGTGACGATTATTCTATGAAACTTCGCCAAACTTGACGAGTTGGCTATTTAAATGTGAGTTGACTTTGTTCGCCAGCTTCGATGGAATATATATATCATACTTCTACATCAATAGGGAGGGGTGCTGTCCTCGATGAGATATGCTTGTATAGGAATATGTGTTACGAGCGAGTAGATGACGTGGGTGAAAAAAGTTTTTCTACTTTTCTTTCGTTTGCCGATGAATGGACGCAGACCTGGATCATTTCCCATCCACGAATTTGCTTCGTAAAATATATTTTGTGTCTGAACGTCTCTGCGACGAAGGGAGTTCGGGTCGAGAGGTTAGGAGAGGTTACGTTAAAGAGATTTTTGAAATTGTCGTCGATTAAGAACCGGTAACTTTTCTCAATCTGCCCTAGCTGAACAAGGAGCTTCAGTATCGGAGCCTCCTAGCCCTGATGATGCAGACTGAAACGTTTGCGAAACGTCGGCATGAAGCTGAACACAGACGCGGCTTCCATCCAGAAACCACGAGTATTAATGAGAATTGATACAGTTAGCCGACGTTCGTCGACTTGGAAATGAATAAGTACTGTACTCTGCTATCTTTCTGTACGGAGTTTACACCATGGGGCTACCTAATCGGTTTGGATTCTGACTGCAGATTGCCCTCTTTTTCGAAGATGCAGCCGTAAGCTGCACTTCCGAAAATGTCTCGAATGCACAATTTTTATTTTGCGAAAATAAAAATGAAACTTGCCTGCAAACTTTTAGCAGTGTGACAAAATTGATCGATCCGATCATTTTCGTAAGATAAGGTTTTATAAACAACGCAAGTGACAAGCAATGTCAATAAAATATATGTAGGTGTATGTATCGAGTGAATAGACATAATATGGAACGATGTAAACATGTATGCGAAAGCACTGAAAACCTGCTGTTTCCGTATTAAATTGCAGTATGTGCCATAATATTATGTTACGGAATACGGGCACACGGATGGCTTTACGAGGAGGCAATGAAAGAATGTATGAGCGATGTTCGTACGCAGGTGCGTCGGGAATAATTCCCGCAATATGCAGAGCGTGTATTAGACCCATCATTTTCCGTAAAGTATTTCTGCCCTGTAGAAATATTCAAACTGCAATGACGAAGCTTTATGACAGTTGTTTCGTCTTTCGGTATTCCGAGTTGTGAAATATTTTGGAACCGATCCGACGATAAAACATTATAGGATTTATCCCCTCCGAGATACATTATTGAGTATCAACTACATATATGTGGCTGCATTGTCCAGGACAAACATTAATTTTCGAAATGGGTAGAGCAATGATTACTCGACAAGATTTCTTTCATATTAAGGTTTGCATCGCTGTAACAGAAAAATTAATGTGAAATAAAGAAAAGAAGATTGTAAATATGCAGAGTTATATACAAATTTTGCTAACAGAATATTTAAAATTGTTGATATAAAAAGTACTGCCTTTCGTCGAATTAAGGCATTAATTTCAAACTGAAATAAAACTTTAAGGGAACTTAAAAAAATCTCTTCATTTCTACCCGCTAAAGTCTACTTTAACGGCTCTTGCCTGCATAGTAACTGGCGTACGCGCATAGGTTGATTGCATGACCTATTGGCAAAATTTCTTTAAAAATTCTGATTGTTGCTTGAACTTAAAATGAAAGAGCATAAAAACCCAATCATTCGCGGGGAAATAAATCGGTCTTGCGTCAATTGACTGACTAGTAATTAGTTAGGTACTGAAGCGATTCTAACACCTAGCTTTTCTGCAGTAACTATAACGTACCGCTGCGACGTACATTGGTAAGGATTTTTGGCCGGTAACATCAAAAGATTATCTCTGTAGACTAAGAATTCTAAAAAAGATGTAAGTCCCGCAATTGCCATCAAGTCCGTCTCGTTTGACGCGAGGACGACCTGAGCACATTAACCCTTCCACTCCTGAAACTCGCCCTGGTTGCGTCCATTTGGCGGACTCGACTCTCGATTCCAAATCCTAACAGTCTACTCGCCAAAAACTTCCCTCCGCTTTGTGAGACGCCTAAAACTACCTCATTTTGGCAACACGGAAGGCCCGCGATTCAACGATCCCCGCTATTCGCAATGCTCAGCCCGCTCCCACCTACTCCAAAGTGATACCGACCGGAAATCAGCAAACAGCGACCAACAACGCCAACTAGACCTCGCATCCGTAAAGAACGAATAAAGGGGAAGCCACTCAACTTCTTTAATACCTCATAATGCTCTGGGGAATTCTCTTATTCCACGACCACATAAAACGGGCAACGTACGATAATTTGAGAATATTAAGAATCCGATTCTTAGCCCAAAATTGTTTTTCATTAGTAACTAAACATTTTTGGGTGCAAAGTTTCCTCGCTTCCAGCGCTCTTGTCCGTGTGACATACTAACACATAAAAAAGTAAGTTCCTTCCCCCCTTAAGTAGTTTGCTTTTACAGTAATTTCAGTTTTACTCTAATTTTTGATCCCACAAGATAGAACGAGGGCTAAAGCCTGGAAGAAATTTCTACACCGGCAAAAAAATATGAATAGAAGTTCCTTATTTTCAAAAACTATTGTAACAAGGCGCAAAATTACATGTATTATTGTTCTACAGTATGTATCAAGTAGCTTTAACGCATAGAAATAAAAACGGGAACAAGACTGGCAATGGGAATAAAAACGGAGCCACCTTTTATGTACATTATGCGAGTGGACGTAGAACAACAATAGCAAAATGTCGAGTTCCAGGTCGCTCGGTCATATTCTCAAGTCAAAAGTGGCTCGATGTAAGCTTTTCACGTTAAGATCAAAGCGTCACGTAATGGAAGCTAGCGTAACTATTGAAGAACTTCCACAGTATAAAGAAGCAAACAGGAGTATAATTGCGATCTCTTTATAAAACCAGAGAAGTTTCCAGGCCGCGTGTACGCTTTGAAAGATGCGTGGTACTCAATTCTTGAAAAGAAATTAATCGGGAAACTATCTGAGAACGCATGAGACATAATTTATTTGGAATAACGCAATTACACCGTGACGTTAACGTTACTTTGGAATATCTTTGCCGAAGTTCTCAATTAATGTGCAATGCATTTGAGGTTAGTTAGAATCGGATAAAATTCCACAACCACCATATCTGTTGCCCCCCTTTCCTCGCTGTCCTTCTCTTGTTCGGTTTTTTTCTCTTTACGTATCTGTTTCAATTTATCTGCTCTTTCACTCTTTTTTCATTTCTGCTTCTATCTCTCTATCTGATAGTCTCGTTTCTAGCTAGAGAAAAAAAGCAAATCTCGCACTGGATAGTTATACGTCCGCTGAATGCTTGCTCTGCACGAATCTATCAAAGCAAAATGAAGGAGGACTTGACTGCTTGGTTAATCTAGTAATTCGTAATAGAAATGCATATTACGTCTGGATGGAATTTTAATTATCCAGAAAATAAAATGACAGGAAAGTATATGATTGTAGTTTTCTCATGATGGAACATGAAAGAATCGATTAAGAATGGTTCTTAACCATACTGGAGGATCGGAGTTCGCGAACGAAGAAAAACGTGCGCGTGTACCGTTAACCGAAGTGTGGGTCAGCCTAAGCCTAAGAAACGCCAATAGCTTATCTCAAATAACGATTCCAGGCATCGACCAATGGTTAGCATAATAACATAAAGCCGGTAATAGGTCGATTGTTTCGCCAATACTGAGGCCAACCTTGTTTCGCCTTTGGCTCATTTGTGGAACTATTATTTGGCCAAAATATCAAATAAAATATAGAAAAGTGGTCAGTTTTTTCATATTTACTACCTTATTAACGTCCAAGCGTCCGGTTTTGTTTGTTTCTTGTAGCTAAGCAGAAGCTTTACTGAATCTAGAAAATTCTGAACAAATTCATATTTTTACGACACACATGTAGACCTAGCTGGAATAATTTGTTTTTAAAAAACTATTTTTTTGCTGTATCCAAGCAATTCCTTTCCAGCAGCTCCAAGTCTAAACAATTTGTATTGAGCAACGTTCAGTTCCTACAGTTTTCGAGGTGAAGATGTTATAAAGCATTTTTACGGTCTCTCATTACGCATCTAAAGTCAAAAATATAAAATTCAATATGGCGCACCCAAAATAGCCGTCTTGAAAATCGAAATTCTTCAATCCAATGGATACTTCTTATCTTATATAATAAGTACCCCCACCCCCCACTCTTCACACACGCACAACGCACACGCACGCACACACATGTGGACGGATCCCAAGAAAATATAACTTTCTGCTTTCATTTAAAAGTTTCATTTTTCTGTTGCTGATGAATCATTGGCACAATCATTTTGCGTACTACTAAACGATTCTGAAGTATTCACTGAACAGTCCCCCACTTGTTCGCTGGTATTATAGGATAACGTGGTTCGATATCACAGGCCTTACCGCTATACTCTAAAATATCACTCAAATGTTGACGTGAATCATGGGAGCAAATACTTCCTGAGCGTTGGTCCGAATATGGTTAAGAATTTTTCTTCAGCGAAACTTAAAAGTTAAAAAGTATCATTGATCCAAACTCTGAGCATTCCTTCACCCGACGTTGGGAAGTATATACCCCATTAAGTTTTGGTAAGCTCTTATATATCAGGCTTGGTCCAAATGTGAGCCAGTATTAGATTTTTGTTTCAATATAAGCAGTGCGCACAATGATAAAAGATAACTTCAATCATAAATTTAAAAAACAAATCGCATTTCAATTCTTTTCATTACAGGTAATTTACCATATTGTTCTTTTTTGTGTAGCTTTCCAGCCAGTATTAGGATACAATAAAATTGAAAATATAATATAAAAGAAGATTACAATTTTTCCTTAGATTTGAATTTAGAGACAGTGACATTATCATTTATTTCAATCAGAATACTCCACTGCTACCTTAATATTCCTAACGGTCTGAATCTCATCTTCAGGATTACGCAAGACACTGAAAGAAATATTCCATACAAAGTCGTGGGCTTTTCAGAATACTTAATCTGTTTGATGAAACGAAACTTTGTAGGGGACTATACATATACAAATTGAAAAATCCATTTCGCTTTAAGTTCATGTTCAAATTGAAAGGTCTGCAGAGCTCTAGTAGTGGTACCGTTGCCAGGGGTGGGGACGTTGCGGAAAAATAAGCGGCAAAGTGTAAGGAGTGAGGTCGGAGAATACAGACGAGCCAGGAAAAGGGGAGTGGAAGGTGTAACGTGATTAAACGAATAGCAAACAATAAGAATAAGGATATGGACAGGGACGAGCATAATAATGAAAATGTGGATTAGAGTGTGACCAAGAACAAGAAGGTCATTCCTCCCATTCTTTCTCTAAATCACATTCACGCGAGGTTGGGTATAGCGAGGGCTTCCAAAAGAAGGAGAGGAATAGCAAACCTGGCGCTTCTAGGGATTTCAGCGGATGGTGAAAAGCGGGAGGTCCCCGTACTCTCCTAGTCATGCCAGGAACACGGGGTAAACGGGGTCTTGCGAATATTGATTCCCGAGGGATGCGCGCGCTGCGAGACTGAAGGTAACAAATACCTATAAGGTATATGTATACATACATATACGAACTGGAGGTGAAACGGTAAGGAGAGCCTTAGCTTTTTATGAGCTCTAAAATTAAATCCATTAACGAACTTTAGTGTAACTAGAAAATTACCTTTTGTTAATTCGAATTTAGAAGCAATGAGTTTTACCAGCCGTTACCAAGATCTTTTCGCTTAACTTAACCCAATGGTTACTCATGTTTTCCGAATTCTAGTGTTCACCTATTTTTAATCAACGTCGCTTGTGCGATTGTTAAAATATTTCCTTCCGGTAGTTTATATTGACATGGAAACCAGCCAAACGCTCTTCTTAAGTATTAGAACTGCTCTCAGGTTCCTATAATGCACAATGACTTCAATGGATGGATTCAATAATGCATAAATAATATATTATAATGAATGATTATATTCTTTTAAAATAATGTTATTATTGCTTTGCTCATCTGATTCTCATCTTAAATTTATAGAATAGAATTATTCGTGTATTTTAGAAACAAAAATACGAACATATTTTTTATACGTAATCAGTTACTCGCCAAAATGTGAATACTAATTTATTTAAAAATTTTATTCACGATTTAATGCTTTTATTTCATGCCAAATAAGAAACTACAAACTATGGTATGCAAGATATAGCAAATCTAATTCAGTTTTTAAATTACATTCTAAAATGGAGTAACTGAATTTCGGGTCGACCATGTCAACCGGAGTCTATTGCGGCTACAAGTGGTCGGATGTGCTTTGGCAGGGATGACCAAATGGCTGACTTAACAACGACTCCTACTACTGGCTGGGAATTCTGCCGGCCCGTACCTATAGAGCTATACTCTCACAGAACCCAGTAGGTAGTACTTTCTCAGTGCTGCCAACATGATCTCTAGAGTCTTACAAGCGAACGATTCAATTTCAAGAAGTCGAGTGTACTCAGCACTTCAGTGTCGGGTACCGAGAAGTGGGCTGAAGGAGCCAACAATGTTAATGTCCAAAGTATCCCAAAACTAGTTAAACCTAATAAATCTGTTGCAACGGTCTAATTGTAGTATACGATATGACTATAATAAAACCGTTGAAAGTACCAACTGAAATTACTTTTTTTTTTAAATCCCAAATGATAGTTTTGATATTTTTCCGATAATCCTATCCATTCTAATCAGCGTATGATGGTAGATCTGCGACGTACAAGTTACCAGAAACAGGTTAAAAGATAATAAGGGGAATAAAACAGCAATGGTGACGTTGCTTTTCGAGTCGTCTAGATAGGTCGGAAAAAGACCGGAGGCATAGACGAATGGGATTACGAAGGACAACAAGAGACTGTGTCAGCGATTTCTTTCCACCCATAGTAGGTTTCTGGCGATGTTTAATTGCAAAGGAGGCACAGTGGTCATCAACATCAGAGGAAGAGAATGGGAAACTGGAGTATAATCCTGAGACTGAAATTAGCAAAGGTGTGAATATCGTAAAGATAGAGTTTCATTTGGTCTCCTAAGTAAGCTGTAAATAATCACATTATGACTGAGCCCTAATTGCGTGTGCAACCAACCTAAGACGTCGATAGGATACATCGCTTTGACCTAAGATGCAAATTAAACTTCAAAAAAACCTGTGCAACGTGTCCAGTGTAAATTCCATGGATAACGTGAT
>JARQSV010000443.1:3630060-3643323 GCA_030142285.1 Calameuta idolon | reverse complement strand
TTGATACATTCCATGTAAAATACTCAAACTGCAGTGTAACCTGGAGAATAGCCTCTTTACTGATATAGATCTATATCAGTATGTGTCGACACATAAAACTCAGACAAGAAAAATACTCATGGGGATAGCTTTTTTTTTCATTGCCATGTCGCCTTCGCACCATTTTTTGGCTGGGTGGTCGATCAATGGTATTGACGCCATTGGCTTGTACAAGAGATTCAACAAGACACAATTATTAGGCTGTTCAGTAACTCGAATAACTGATTATACATATACGTGTTTGTGACATACGTTGAACAATTCTGACTTACAAAATATTTTTTTTTACAGACTGTATGCTCAAATGGTTACTACTAATATTTTTTATCGCATATACATATAAAAAAATTAATTGACTGAATTTAATCACCTTACGTTTGTCATGCACACCGATTGTATTCTATTTTTAATTATAGTTCGTATATAAAAACGATGACTATGCTAAGCGTTGCATACAGAGATGGGCATTACAGTCGAGTCGCTTTATGAAGCTGCCTCCTCATTTTTCAACACCAAGCGCTCTCTCCACCAAACTTGCTTAACAATGGGCTGACTATTTGTATTCAGACTTTCGATATAAGGTACTTTTTCGCGTCAAAACGGATTAGTCGTACAAGATGGATAACTCAGAAAACCAGATTCTTTATAGGCCAGATTCGGTCATCGCGGCAATGGTATCTGACTGAACAGCCACATGATGAGCAATAAGGGATCTGATTTTCCGAGTTATTAATCTTGTACGACTAGACTAATTCGTTTGAGGTTGGGACGTACCCAGAAGGCCACTTGGAGAAATGGGAGTACATTCTGTAACGCTTGGACAAGTGATCGGCTTTACAACGAGAGTGGATGGAAAAATCTTTCCACTGAGGAACCGTTATTTCTTAGAGTGTTATTCCCCTACGCCCACAGGAGCCTTGTAGCGAAACTTGACTGTATGAATTCAACTTTATTTATAGTGCTCGATATTCAAGGATGCCTCGGTACTGTTATTACCGGTCCGCCATATCTAAATTTAATTCCATCTAACATATATCTTGAAAGTGCCATCGTCCTAAAAGTTTCAACAAATCAATTCATTGGTTCAAATTTAGTAACAAGTCCTTAGTAAAGAGTATAAAATTTAGTTAAGAGAGCCCATAATAAACATTTATACGTCTATTATAGTCTGGAAGTGTTATCTGCTCGCGTACAGTGCCAAATCTTAATGCAGTAAATGGAGACTCCTTTGAGAGATTTTACCTGTTATTCTTTAAGCATTGTGGACGCTCGATAATAATTTATGAACTATACAACTATGATAATTTTTATGATAATAAAATTAATTAATAAGAAACATTATAAATATATTGACATTCCAACAACAGAAATAATGCACAATAAGTATCAATAATCATATAGAATATGCTGCGGTGGGGCTGTTCAATTCTTGAGTCATGAACTCTGGTACGGTTTTGAGGAAATTCAGATTTTCTGAACAATTGCAATAGTCGCGCAACTAAATGGTAATCGTGTAGTATGTCGGTTGAGCGGCGTGGTAGCATGGTAAGATTCTCTAGAGTCCTCAAAGAGGAGTCGTAGTGTGGGTGAACTTCGACGTGACGCTGCTGCCCCGTGTAGTGGAAAGTCGTAGAAAGACGCGTGATGCAAGGATTATAATTCTGCATGCTTGTATGACGTCATGCTTAGTGGTACTGAGCAGCTTACTACTTTCAAGTGAAAACGTCCTTTTTACACTTTTCGCCGCAGGACTTAAAAACTACTTGGGACACGGGGGACCTGACATTGCAATTTGAGAAAACGTAATGGCATGTGCATTAATATGTAAATTTGTAATTAAAATGCATAAACACCGCCTAACGAAAGATAGCTTGTGAAGAATGAGTACCACTGACAGGAACCCAAACATGTTGGAAATAGCCGTGAGCAAATTTTAAGCGGGGGAATTTGTTGTTTGAATTTTTAATTTTATAGTACCGTAATACGTTCAGATTGATTGTGCATTGGCAATTTCGAATGGTATCGAGATGTTTCTCGTACATGCATATTTTTTCAGGCTCTGCGTCTCCTTTTTTTGGACTTTTAATAAGACTTTGGAAGATTATTAAAAAAATGCGGGCAATGTAGGGACCGAAATTTTATCGGAAGGTTTCGAATGAGCCAAACCAGTTAAGTGACAATGCTCTCTATTGGAAGATATTACGGTAGGGAGATTGGCCTCGTCTATATAATTTACGCACACATGAAAAATCGATTATGGTTCCCTCTTAACTCCAGACGTGCACACGTGTTTCATCTTCGAGCCGATCTAATCTAGAGACTAATGAAATTTAATTGCAATTTATTCGTACAATATAAATTTTCGAAAGCTATATCTAATGTAGTATATACATATGTCTACGAAATGGCGAATCTTTGTGTTCGGTATCTGTACTGATGCAGCGTATAAAACTTCTGTATATTTTGTCCCTGGTATTCCCCGTGAACATGCAATGGTCATGCAGCGAATCAATCTGATCGTACGTGCTTTTCCTTGATAACAGAAAGGCGTGTAAGTTTTTGTAACCAAATGATAAGTGGCACAAAATTCAAATGAACAAAAAAGGGGTAATAATTTTATTACAATACAAATATTTAGGCAATCACTATTTCTTGGGGCGGTAGAAAACAAAAAAAATAATATAAAAAAGTGGAAGTTTCAAGTTATTTAATATAATCTTAATAAATTTCTCGAAATTTGCAAAAAGCGACTAATCGGCAGCGATCCCGTATAATATCGAAGTATCGTATCGGTAACGTCGCAAAATGTATTCAGCACATTGTTATGTGTGACTCCATTCGAAAACCGTAAAAGGAAAAAGATCTGAAGCCTCGAAATTCGGTAATGCGCGAATGAATATCGCTACAGACTTTTGTATATCACAGCTGCGATCTAGACTCTATTCAGGCATTCAAACTGATTACTATGCGCATCCTATTATACCAGACTGATCGTCGGTTAAGCAATAGGACTCAGCCGACGTCATAAAAGTTCTTATTTTCATTTTTTTTATATTAAAATAATTTTGTATATTTAAATTAAATTATTCCCTTATATACGTCCCACAAGATTCGTGATTTCGATACGTGATTATTTTCTTAACTTAATCAAAACTTCTTACATATAATGAAAAAATTATTGCTGAAATGGATGATTTCTTTTGCAGTTCAAAGTCTTCTATGGCGTTAAATTCCATAGACGGCGTGATGGTACAACCATCGCATGGGTCGCCTAATGGCAAAATAGCAATGATGGCGACGCTATTTAGTTAGTTGTAGGTACACGTTCATTTATCATTCGATAGAATACCTTTTCACCACATCACGAACCGCGGGAGCATGACTCTGCAAAAAACCGTTATTATTTATGATTGATAGTGCCGTTGAACTCCATTAATAGCGTCGCGACACACGCTTCAATTAATCCAAAAAGGATGTTATTGTTACCAAATTCTATTGATATTACCAATTCTACAAATTATATTTTTTTTGAAAACCAGATAATTAGGCAATGATCGACCACTAATCTTGTAACCAAATAGTATAAATTAAGATTCATTAAAATATGGAAAATGCAATCAGAAGAAATTTCAAATATTCTGTTAAGCCACAGCATTGTAGCTTACCTCACCGCACGACGTCCACAAGCAGGACACCGTTGATGAGGTTCAGTTACATGACTTACTTCATCGCCTTGGCTGTATCGCTGGTTGCCTGCAGTATTTCGGGCAAGACTCAACCGCGTATCTTAATCACCGCCATCTGCTGTGCAAGAAAGTAAATGGGCGTGCGAAGACGACGACGACGAAGATGGAAATGTAATAATCGTCTCGCTCGCCATCTCAATATGCCCTGATCTCGTATATTAATCGTATTGATCTTGGTGACAATCGATTCAGAACCCTCAATTTCTATGACGAATGTATCAGAAACTTTTTCTCATATATTACGGTTCATAAGATATTTGATTCCAAACGCAGGTATTGGCGAGTCTCGGCGGTCTCGGTGATGGATATTCGCTAATAAATATTCACGAGACAATCAAACACATTTGGTCTGTCAAGCTACCGTTCACACTGAACTTTTAAATGCTGCCTTCACAGCAATATAAAATTATTGAACATTTAGCCCGCACGAGAAATAAAATCGACATTCTTGTGCAGCGCGCGAGTCTGTGCTTTTAAGTATTTCATGTGACGGAATTAGAGATCCATGATGTCTAGATGTTCACCCCATAGTTCAAAATTAAATATCCCAATATAACCTGTGAACTTTCTAAATATTACAAATATCACGTTGTACAAACTAGTAATCTCCTAGACACATTTAAACTTAAGATAAAACTAACATGAGTTAAATCCCGACAGTAATCAAGGTAGGTTGTTTTCTCTCCATCCCAGGAGAGTTTTACTATACTCCCTTCACACACATCTTAACTGCAGTGAAACATACTTTTCATCAGACAAGATATATTAATATTCACAGATGAACTATAATTTAAATAGCTTTAGCTTTAGTACCTTTGTTATATTACTTTAAGCAGAACTTGATCTACTTCACGTCCCAGTCGTCATGTTCGAACCTCCCGAGAACGATGTAGTAATAAACCCGGTAGGAGCACTTCTCTACCTCGAATGCAAGAAAGTGAATCTCACTTCGACGACAGGATGTTAGTTCGATCTTTTCACACATACGGCGCTCGGAGCGCATGAAGGCCTGATTTCAATGGGCTAGATCCTTTTTATATGTATAAGTACTTATCATTATTTAATTTAATAGCTGCAATATAATACAAATATGATACAAAAAAGAACTGAATCAGTATATTCATTCGAGATGGTATTTAAGACGTGCTTTCAAATACTTTTCCATGTGTAAAACTATTCGACTAGTAATTTTCATTCGATGGTGTCCATCCCTGTATCGCGATCCCTAATAATGACATTCCATTAATGATTTATCGGTAATTCATCGTGTTAAATATATAGTTGTACCTGTGAGGGTTTGAACAGAGAAAGACATGTTTTCCCTTCTTTTGCTAATCATTTTATGTAATTGGCATATCTAGTTGAACATAGTGATACGAAACATTTGCTAGGCATTTCGAAACTATTAAAAATGGTACTTTCTTTACGCATGTGATTTAGTCCTATACATTTTTTAAGTAATTTAAAAAAAAAACGGTGCGCACGGGACTTCGAATTGTATATTTACTGTGTAAACATGCGTTAACATGTTGTAACAGGAAAACAAACCGACAACAATCAGGAGGGTATACACTACCCATGAACCAACTGTTTATTTTACAAAGCACACAATAGGTAATGTATTTTCGGGAATTATAATAAAATGTTCAATTAATTAATCTTTGGAGCGTTCATACATTTTAATTGTGCCTTGAATCGAATAATACGTGCCAATAATACGTTTTTGTCGCTTAGAGATTTCCGCATCCTTGATGCAACAGTGGCGCGCTCAGGTGGCCGTTGTTGACACCAGCATCAGACCGTTTACCTGAGCGTCACCCACGACACCGAGTGTCCCTACTGAGTTTGTTACTACATCGTTCTCCGAGCCTCGTGCCCGGGGCGCGATCCACGTGCCCTGTTCCCCTTGGCAAGGACTTACAAGCAGTGGTGCTTCGTGGGCGAACCCACTTACGCGCGCAGATCATCGGACATCCACGCGCGTGCTGGATTTGCCCGCGGAGAATTTCGCGCAACACCGCCTTAGCGTGTAGATCCTCCTCGTTCCAAATTATTTATTGTATTAATTTAATTCAATATTTGTTAAAAATTTATGTATTTATATTTATGTCGTTATACATGTGGTCATAACTTTGTGGTGTTTAACTTTTTGTTACGGTTGTATGGATTCTTTTTTATTATTTTTTTTATTCGACCTGTCAGAAGAACAGTCTACTGAATTTTATTATTTAAAAAGTTGGGTGGCTTCTGTAAGTACATATATACATATATATACAGTATATATAATATTTATATACCGAATATTTATATACTATAATATATTTCTATCAGTTTATTTCTTACATTCTTCCTTCAATTGCTCTCCTATCTTGCTAGTTTCTCCTCTCACTTCGCTTCCCTTGCTTCACTTGATTCCTCCCACTAGCCCACCAGCCCATCATCCAAGCCCTGCTTCTCCTCTTCGTCATCACCCCCTGTATACATGTATTTCGTACATCTCCCCCCCCCCTTTTTCTTGCCCATGATTCTATCTCTGTCCCTCTTCTACCGCCATCTTGACGAATCCGTTTATTTCTACTTTTTTCATCTAATACTTTTTATTCGACCTCCTCGTTGGAACAAAATGAAAGGCAAGCTCGTAGGTGCCCATAAAAGGATGAATAAAGTTATATTGAAAGGCCATAAAACATATATTGAAAGGATGAAATTAAAACTGCATTCTAAATGAAAATAAAGTTAACTCGTAGAGACCGTAACGCGCTTCACGATGACAGTTCTTGCAAATTATAACATTTTCAATACGGAGTAAAAGTTATTTGATCAAAAGTAATTTATTTATAATTTTTATAAATATTTTTTTTATGGTCGCAATCAAGGACCATAAATCCATTGATACGGCAACCGACAATGATCGTTCCTTATAACTATCGGTTAAACCAATTGTGACTGAGCAGTCGTTTCCTCTCGGTCGCCCGACTGCTGAGCCTCAGCTAACTAAAAATGGGGGCGACGAGAAATGAAAGGTTCCGGGTTACGCCAATGAGGACGCCGTTCAAAGTTAAATTGTCCGTTTATTATAAAAAAAATTGGTGTCGATACGAGCCGTCCCGACGCGTACAATAACTTCTAACGATGGTCCTGGTCTTTTTGAGGCTGCGGGATCAACCTTACCCACCGTCCCTAGCCTGTCCTACCGACGACTCGCGAATTTACTGCGACCAGGTCGCGGACCTAGTAACCTCGGCGCGTCGATGTTCAAACCTTATGTGAGTCCCAAAGAAAAAAAAATCTAAATCAAAGTCCCCAAGACGTAGCCGAATCAGATCAATTGAAAACACAAAAAAGTCGATAAAGCCAAGCCGTCAACCAAGAAGAAATCCATAATATTCTAAGGTGTATTGTTGCTCGTGTCGATTAACCGATCACCGGAAAGAGATTGACTTCGGCGAATCCGAAGATTGCCGAACCTTTTCGTCATCGGTTCGCCGAATTTTGCCGAAGGAATTCCCGCTTTCTGAAAATTCGTCTTCCCTCACACTCTATCGTGTAGCGGGTGGCAAATGGGGTGGTGGCGACGCTTATATGCATTCAAGATTACATTTTCTTTAGAATCTTGTATATATCTTTATGGATTAAAAAAAAATGGGCTTACAAATTAAATTTATATGCCATTAAACATTTTCAACAACGAAATATATATTTCTTATTAGCGATATCACAATGCATTTATATGTTATATCTGTAACAATATAGATTTGAGTGCTTAGAGCTTCTATATCCCTTTGAGCAACAAAAACTTGTGATATCCCCCAAAAAAAGACTTACGTGTAAAAAAACTACGCCAAGTACTGGAGTGCTGTGAGTTCCCTCTAACAAAAAGTATATCTACATATAGCATTTCAATGGGTAAAATCCATTTGCAGGTGGCTTTTTAATGCGCTTTCGAAGCTTCATGAAAATTCGTGCTTCCCCCTTCTACTTAATTTATATTTTTACGTTATATGTTGTTTTCTGTGGACCGTATCTACCGCATAAAAATATATACGACGGTATAATACCATAAAATGTATATAGTATAATATAATCATGCATTTGCTACATTCCAAGCTATTTAATAGATCCAATAACACTATCGAGTACTACTTGGCGGGTCCGTGCCAGGAATTCCAGAGCACTTGCTTTGAACGTACTAATAGTATTCTAATACTATATGTTTGTTATTAAGCATTTACCGTGATTGTTTTTCACAAGTTATTGTTAATATGCTCTATACTATAGAAAGTTGAGGAGATATTATATTATATTATATTTTTGGGAGATACAATAGTACTCGATGGTGATGAATACCGTCGGGCCCCAATAAGCTTACGGAATCCTTTACAAATTGAGTAGCAGATTCGACATCTACTGTAGGTATACAATCGCAGTTTATTAAACGTGGTTCCGCTGCGCGATCTGGAAATAGTGGAGTCACGATTGCGTGAGTAATGAAAAGCTCTTCAGAATCTGTTGTTTCGTCGACTTTATAGATACTGTAAAGTATTTTTTTCTTAACTCGACACCGATAACGAAATCCGAGAACGAACTAATTTTCGATAACCAACCTACGTTACCTTCGGCCGTCCACCCTTCGTTCATGCTACTGCAAGCTAGGTGAACGCCAGCCAATTCTTATTTCACCGGGAATTGACGAGCTGGTATGAACTAGGAGTTGGGGTGAAACAGGCCCAACTCCACCAAGAACGAGAGCTCTGACGGAACCTATCAGAAAGGTGATAGCTTAGCGGATCCTTTCGATTTTTGGGGACGCGTGAAATCGAGAAATGCAACCGTAGGTGCTGATCTTTGGGGTCGCGTAAAATCAGCAAACGCAACTGGCTGCACGAACGGGAGCGGACGGAAACGGAAATGCACGGCCGCTCAGGCTGCTAGGTTAAGGTAGAGAGGGTTGGAGTAAGCGTCAGGCAAATAGTGCGCGAGACACAGAACAGCTGATCGAGAACGTAATAGATCGAAATCCCTTCAACAATTAATAAATTGGGAGTACTCACCGGAGCTGGTGCAGCTATTCCGTGAACGTCGAAAACCGTGTCCAGGAGACACTCAGGTAGGCACTGGACTAGGGCACAGCACTAAACCTCCGTAACACTCACAGGAAATCCATAGGAATTCCTGGATATCGCGAGAACAACGCGAGAACTACACGAGAGTTATACAAGAACGGTATAAGCGAGAACTGTCTATACCGTATCGAAACGCGGCTAGAAAAACTATCAACAGATAGCACGGGAGCGCGAGTCAGTCCGTGACACCTCGGTCGGTGCCCCGAGACAGACTAATCTGACAATAGCCAAATTCGGGAGCTAATCATTCTGATTGGTCGAGATCCTTGTAGCCGATAACTCTTCCTTTCCTTCGAGTCGTCCCTTTAAACCAAATCGAGAGCGTTCTTTACGAATCGGTACGTAACATAATTGGACATCCTCCACGCGCATTGTAATTGAATTTAATGCAACGTTACAATAGATACACCTAACGACATTAGCTCCTAGTTCGTAGATTCCAAGTGGTATTTTCAGGTCCTCACAGATTCGATGTCATCTACGATATGTAGACTATGCCGATGTACGGCCTACGCCACAAAATGTACACGTGATACCTTTAAAGGGTATAGCTGGCATGTATGTAGGATCTTTATTAATTCAGGGAGCCGAGAAATAACGTTAGAACACTTTCCCACAATAATAATATTAGGACTTAATTATCTCTACATCGGCGACTCCTCTCGACACGCTGCCTCCTTGTTGCTAACTGACAAGTAGATCTTGCCCATCTTCATGGGCTACTATGTTACGTAGTGCATACGCTTGTCACATGTTCGTCAGGCTTGTCATGACTCGACATGACATTTGTACTTGAGTGAACAGAGTCAAATTCCCGCCATTTTCCCCCACTACTGCGAAGTTGGCTTGACATCCGTTTCCTAGGATACCTTAAACTCTGTTATCGGGATTCAATTTTTAGTGAGAATAATCATGGGTGAAGCAAAGCGGCTTCGCATGTTTCAATCGCTTACGAGAGCCGAGAATAATTATTCAGAGGTCGTTAAGGTATACGAACGAAGTTACGGTGTCCCTGTGTCTTCTCGACAGTTCTTTCAACGGTAACATTCTGTAAAACTTTATTCATAATATGTCATTTTAAAATGTCATTTTTTATTAGACTTGCTCAGACATTTGCGCAACACGGTACTTTGGTGAAACCAAGAACACGAAGATTAAGTCCTGTTAGCGATCCTCGACGGGAAGAAATTGTCAGTGCTACAAGGGCAGATCCCATACAAAGTGCCAGAGGGCTCGCAAGACATTTAGGTATGTGATAATAACATAAATTACGCAGTCCCTCTGGTGTATGCCGTCTCCTTCTTCTCTCTCTATAATTTATTTTACTTATCTAATATTTTGTAGGAATGAAATGCGAACCTGCCAGAAAAATCGTTCGAAAGGAAAATTTTCCATACAAGGTGCGCGTACAGCAGGAACTGGAGCTCGCTGATTACCCCAGGCGATTCAATTGTTACACGTGGGCTGCAGACAACCTCGTTGAAGACGGAGATTTTTTTAGCAACGTACTGTTCACGGACGAGGCTGCATTTACCAACCTTGAAGTAATGAATCGACAGAACGTCCGCATGTGAATCCTAGAAAATCCTCACTGGACCCAAAAGAGTCACCGATACAGCACCGGTGGAGGATAAACGTGTGTGGTTGGTATCATCGGCGATCGTTTGGTTGGTCCACATTTTTTTCGAGGGAAACTTAACCAGCGAAGTGTATGTTGATTTCATAGAGAACGAGCTAGATGGCTTAGTAATAATAATATGTATTAGTAATAATTTTTCTTAATTTGCGTATATTTACAGGCATCAGTTTCTTCTTATTACGACCTTTGTGAAAAAGATTGTCATCACTCGAACATCGGAGAAAATGTTCTTGCATTCTTGTTGTCTATCTATGATTAGTTTTCTAAAAAGAATACATGTTATTTAGTAGCATAAAAATTGAGAAAGATCAAGAATACGAACATGTACCTTCCATGCAATCAATAAAAAGCTGATAAAATAATAGAAAGTACTCGTGTGTGAAATTATTAAGTAGGATAATGAACAATGTAAATTAAAAAAAGTAACTATTTTCAAAATAGTTTGTAATATTATGACATTTGAAAAAAATGAGAGTTACATGCACGGTCGGATAAAATGGAATAGTGCAAATAAATTTTAAAAATTTTCTTAAAATCGAAAAATCCTATATAAAACGAACGGCAAACAAGATTTTGGCAGAATGACACCTATTCCAGAACCTGCTATTATAAAGGACAAGAATCAGTATAAAATTCTCTAAATCTATAAGTTGTCACACTCTAGTCAGTATAGAGCCCGCAAGTAATATTAAACGTTATAAAATAGAATATAGTTATGCAATTTCTGGCGAATTATTGCGTGCTGATCCAAATGGCGATTCGTCTCTCGACGCCTTAAGTTTTACCCGCCTCTGAAGTTTTTACTCTCTGTCAGAGGGTTTCAAACGGTGAGGTGAAACCTGAAACAGCGACATCACGAAACTTAAGAGTTTGCCTACCGCTTTCTGAAAGGACGTGTCATATAGTTGGTACGAAATCTTTTTTTTTTAAATCTTTTTCGTTGATCAATCAAACTTATGACGGAGTCAAAGTACAAGATCTGAATAACCACTTATTTTTAAATACAGCACGAAACAGTTTTTTAGCAAGAAAAATAATATTTTACATTAGCTTCACAGCAGGTTGCTTATTTTACTAACATACCGACAAGTAAACGTTGTGGCGTAGCATATTCATGCACGTCTCAAAATAGGTGAATTTAGCTGCGTCGTGACGCCTGATGGATTACGGAGCGGTTCACCTGGCGTTATACTGAATTTATTTCCAAAATTTATATTGATTTCCCTGTGGGAAACGTTTCTTCTTATGTTTTGAGTTCATTAGGCGGATCCGAGAGAAATCGACAAAAAATTTATTAACATGGGGCCCGAGAGAGCCACCCTGGCAGGGTGTTGCCTGGCAGAGCGCTGTTGCGAAGAAGGGAGGACAGGACCGAAGCACACCCGGGACGGATTGCAAGATAAACAGCGTGAGTTCTCGCGATTCGAGGAGCAACTGGGGGTTGCAAAAACAGCACAGAGTCGTATATTGATGGAGATAAGTAGAGGGGGGGAGGGGGGTAGGTTGGCTATTTTTTCAATAACTATTGGATATGCAACTAAGTTCTTGGCCTTTTTTGCATAACTTAATGTCAACTTGCAAAGGAACGAATAAGTAGTTAATATTGAAAGTAATACCCCTCACTTTCTACACATTTCAGGTGTTCTGTGGTGTGTGTCAGCCAAGTGACGTTGCAGGGACCGAAAAAGGTGGTAGTCCGAAGGGGCAAGGTCTGCAGAATACGACGCTGCATGAGGGAGAATTTCCCAGCTCAAGTCGGCGATGAGTTGCAGGGTTATTTTCGCTGTATGTGGTCGCGCGTTGTCCTGCAGTAAATATCACTTGCCTCTTCCCTTGAAATGAATAATCAAAGTTGAAAATAGAATAACGAAACATCGAAATTTTCTCTGTAGAAATAACCAGAAACTTTTCGAATTTGAAATAGCAATAGGAAATGATTTCGACAGACAATGAATCTTCTGCGACTACGTACATTCTATAAATTTTCAATTAACTCGCGGATAAATTCGCTAAAGAAATTCTATTCAATTCTCGGCGAATTGTATCGCGGCCGTATGTAAATCTTTGATTAATAACTTTTTAATTGGAATCGTAATTGTGTGGGGAGCGCTGTTATGCCTAGCACGGTTCAGTGCACCAGGAACAAAAAGACAGAACAGAGAATGAATAGCATGAAACATGTTGGGGATCCTGGTAATCGAACTCTGCGCCATTTTCTGTTTACATAGAAGAGCTATCTGAAAATTTACGCGGAGTATCTGTAATGGAAATTTCATATATGTTCCGATAATGCGAGTAAAAGTCAATTTTCTTTAGTACCTACCCATAGTCCCTCGAATGGTAATTCAATTTCCGCTTTCTACCCTACACGAAGTCCGTAGTATACAACCACCGCACGTAAAATGCGAAACTTTACGAGCTGCGCTAAAAGTAAAGATGAATATTCAAGATAAACAAACATTTATCTGTCGCGCATGGCGTTCTTAATGCATTAAATTTTCACACACACACACAGCGGATGACATCGGAAAGGTGTCATGGAAAGAGAGACATGGAAAAGACATAAACCAGATTGTTCACATTGAACCTACACCTTCTGCACAATTTCGTACATATATCTATATACATATGTATAAAACTACTATTACTACTACTATTTAAAACAATTTTAATACGGAAAATTTAACATTTTTTGTGTATAAAACTATTTTTCTAA
>JARQSV010000443.1:3613759-3626162 GCA_030142285.1 Calameuta idolon | reverse complement strand
AAGAAGAGAAACGATCTAGGGAGATCGTTCGCCACCGGCCAAGATTCAGTAGTGAGGAGCAGGCTGACCTGCTGCTTCCCAGCTGGCGGCCAACTGTCGGTGTCCAGTCGACTAAACCCTTTGGACCTCGGGTATTCGATTCGTTTACTTCACGAGTCTTTGTGTCATGCAACTAAAAATATTGTTCTACTTTCCGCTAAATCAGCCTTAGTGTTCTACGGGATATATATTACTTTATTTACGAAATGTGAGTGTAATACAAGTTGAATGTAAATGTAAGTATATGTAAGTATATAAATATAACTTTTGCTGACTGAATTTTGCTTCCATTTGACCAAGTACTTTTTTTTTAAAACGTAAAGTCAATAGCAGGAATTAATGAAACCTTTAGAGGCATCTATTGGCAGCGGCACAAATTAACGCAACCCTCTAATAAAAGTGGCTCGAAAGCGGGATGTGAATACAGTCACTAACGACTCGGTGTAGTCGCTCTTAACTAAAAGCAACTCTGTCAGTGACTTTGAGAGCGAACTGCGAATACATTTATTTTAAAAATATGTAAAACATTAACTAAAATGTTACTCTATAATTATGTACAGAGGTGATTACGTTTTTTATTGTTATATTATACATTTGAGACTTTCCCTTAGGTACGCTAGACTCGTCGCGTATCCCCTACTGTGGTAACTGAAATTTATTGCCATCTTGACCAGTAATCATTCCCGTCCTCTTTCTCCCTATAGGAGCATCCTGCGTTCACATTACGCATTTATACTATACCTATATGGGTACAATGTGAACAACGTAATCCGGGTCCAGTAATGGTCTCTCTGTTTACCGTCAAGTTACTGTCTGGACTTTCCCTTAGTTGGTGTCCCTTTGGTTTTCATTAAATTCCTGACTTGGACGGAATGTCATTTAATTAATTGTGATACATAAAATGATGCATTTTCAATAGAGGTTGGCACCTTATAGAGTTTTAATTAATATTTTGTACTCAAATATCCAATATACGATTCTCGCCCTTTCGCTTCGAAAACTTTTAATTATTCTATTAGTAGAAGTATCGAAGATATACAAAAGGCGATATGTGGTCTATTGTCAAAATCGAAGTGGATAACTTTCTTTTAATAGTTTCAAAGAGTCTTTATTCTACGTCATATTCCTGGATTATAGTATTCTGATAATTAATAAGCATAACAAACTGCACTATTGATTTATGGTTATCGATCATTATCATAGTCTATATATAGAAGTCGCCTTTACTACTAATAGTGCGCTTATAAGTAATTTAATAGCTAGTTTAGAGGCGATCGTATTCACAACCACTTATACGGTCACTCTTAAGGCCACTAATAGCTGTTAGTGCGCTATTAAACGAAAAGTCTATTCACAACCGCTTTTAAGAAGCTAAAAGCGTACTTTTAGTCGCCTTCTTTCGTATAAGAGCAACCTCTGCCGAGATGTGGGTAAGACCTGTTTAAAATGCCAGTTCTCCAGATGTGGTGCAAGAATTGGACGTTACTTAAGATATGGACATGAAGTTCTTGAGATGAAGTCAAAATCATCCTTCTGTTCCTTTTTAATTTCACATTAATCGCTTTACGTTCCAGCACAAGATGATTGTTAAGAATTACATGACTAATGTTTTTTCCTCTATAGAAAAATTTTTCTTTATTTGAATATCTATAATGAACCTTATATTCAATTAAATATTCGGTTACCTTTAGCTCAATTGATATTTGTTCTTCGTGAAGTTTAAATATGGCTAACGAATCCAACAAATATGAAATTCGCGTTTTCCTAACTCAACCGAGAATCATTGACTACTGCCGAATATGTCGAAGCCTTGTCTAAGATTGCTGAACGCGCTCGAAAGTCCATGTTACAAGGACATGTTCCTTGTTAGTGTGCCTCTGGCCGAAAGTAGTTTAAGGGGTTACTCTATTGTGAATGTACGAAAAATAGGATCAACTTTGAAAATTAACACTAAACCTACCATCGACGAGCCATTAGGACCTTTTAAAGCCAAAAATACGTTTATAAAATATTGTCGGTAGGTTTAGTGCTCGAAAATTATAAGCTGAAATAAATTTATATTTGGTTGCATATTAATATACATATTAATGAATAAATTTTGAATGTTTGAAAAAATGTTTATTTAAATAAAGTCATGTAGTGTCGCATGAGAGACTGCTGCGATTGAACAACAAACCAGTATACTGGCCCATGTGTTTTGTCTGAAACAAAAAAAATATATATTTATAATTTATATATATAGCATTGTCTATAATGTGACGGAGCTATCTTTTTAAATTTTGTTTCATTGACGAGAAAAATTTTTGAATTTTTTTCAATTTTTTACTTTGAAATTCGCATTAACAAATTAATATTTTATAAACAAAAAAATATTATCGAAAAAATTGCTCGTCACATTGCAGACAATACTACATAAATTATAAATATATTTTTTTTGTTTCAGACAAACCAGCAGCCTTCCATGCGACACTACATCACTTTTTTGAAAATCAATATTTTTTTAAATTTTCAAAATGGGGGGGGTTGGAATGGAACTGATCGCCAAAGTTCGAATTGACGATGCTGCCGTGCGTTGTAGCAATTCGTTGAAATTAGTCACAGCAAATTGTGAAATCGCTAATATCAATCAGGTTGGAGAATTGATTTATACTGGTTATGATTGTCAAATGGTCCTTGTTGATCAAATCTTTGAGAATTATATGATTCGTTATTAGGCTCTCGTCTAAAGCTTTCATCCGGATATTGATCGTTACTTCTTGAGTTCCCATTTCTAGTATATCTGTTATGTCCCTGATTTCTAGAATGATGTGCTTTGGTCCTACACTCTCGTTCAACATGTCCTTGTTTTTGGCAATAATTACAAGTTTTATGGAGTCGTTTATTTGATTCGTATAGCTGTAACCTATTTTCGTGGTAATTCATTCGTAACTCGAGTGTACGTGTGGAATTTATAGCTTCTTCTAGAGAATAAAATGTTTGACTGAAAAGTATTTGTCGGTTACTCGAATAAAGTCCTCCTATGAAATTATTTATTAGTTTCTCGCTCAAAATTAATTCGATTCCAGTCCTTGCTGATTCCGAGTAACTAGCTATAAGGGTCGTCATTTCTGTTTGAAGAGCTCGTGCTCTGTTCGAGTAATTATCTAACGATTCGTTTCTACCTTGTCTTAATTGATTCACGATTGCTTCCCAGTCTTTAAAGCTAGTCTGATGACTAAATTCATTTTTTAAAATGTCATATAGTTGCTCGAAATTATTTATCTGATGTCGTAGCCTTATGGAAGCTGCCTGCTTCGTTAGTTTAGTTTGTAAAACTGCACGAAATAAGAATAAGTTATCTGACGGATTTGTTAACTGTCTAATTCTTTTACAATCGGCAATAAATTTTTGTACGGAAATATTGGAGCCGTCAAAAGCTTTTAGTAGTGTTAAATTTTCTCGCACTGAAAAATATTCGCTTGACGTATCCGATGAAACTGAAGGAGCATGGCAAGCTTCATTAGTATTATTGGCCTTTGCTGTTTCGTTTGAAGACATAATGACGTCGTTATGTGTTTTTCGTTCGTTGTAATCTAACTCTTTCAGTATAGTTGTTGCTCGAACTATCTGCGTTTTAGTATCTTAGTTTTCTATAACTTACAATAATAATATTAGTCACAGTTTCATCCTTGTAGAACCGCTAGCCGTTGTTGTCTAGACTCTCTCACGTGTTGGTCGTCCACGGAGTCGATGCTGGAGTGCTCCTTTCTTGTCCTCAACGTACTCCAATCCTCCAGTTCTGGGTTGTCTTGGTCCTTCTTCGTCCTGGTAATTTGTCAGAATCCGCAATTGACGTTTTCTCGGTACCCAAGAATTTTGCTGGTAGTTTTTTTTATGAAGTCCTAATTTTTTTGGCATATCCCACTGCTGCCACCAGTTGTTACCATCCGACTCTGTGATCGTTGATCAACGAATTTATATTTTTGTCAATTCCAGGAGGTATTAGTGGTTTTCTTCAGTAAAGAAACCGTCGTTCTAGTTGTGCAAAAAATATATGTATTTCACGAGAGAGATGTCGTCTACAGTGTCCAGCCTACTACTAAATTAACCCAGAGAAGGTTCGCCTTTTTATACTAATTGTAAGAGGGGTGGCGTGAGGTAGGGGTTGAAAAACGGGAAAACCTAGTTTAGGAGTAACGGGACTCCAAAATTGGAAATTGGCAAAGGTATGGATTTTTAAGGGTTTTTAGGATTACAAAGTATGACATAGAAAGTATTAGAAAAATATAAACGGAGTCTTTTATGGAATTTACGTTAAGAAAGTGGTATGTTGGGAATAACGGGGTGCGGAGTTTTATGAAGGGTGAGGATTATCAGCAATTAAGAAAACGTAAAACTAGGAAAAACGGTAAACGGAACGTGACACCGCCCAGTGCACACAAAACCTTAAAAAGTCTCGTATTTCCCAATCCTCAACAATCACGAAACGTCTCAGTAGTTCAAAGAAATATTCGATATCTGGAAAACGTTAATATAATATCGCTGGCCTTTAACACCGTTATTTCAGCTAAGTAAGTACACTGAGAAAGAAACGTGATCGAATTTAGTATTAGCTAATTATTTTTCAGAGTTCCGAAAGGACTTAACTATAGTTCATAGTAAATCCTGACGCAGACCTTCACGCATACACATGACCCATACCTTGAATATAAAGTTTTAATTATACTAAATATGAATAAGCTTATCTCTCGGTTTTTTATTTTCTTAATCCATCGAATAGTTATAGAAGCGGCGACTTTTTCCCGAGCAAATATCAATGGATCTCGTATATGAATTGGAAGCCTCGTCGTCGTCAAAATCCGGAATTGCCAAATGATCAAGTGTATCGTTCGATTCTATAATCATCGTATATTAAAAGGTCCTTAAATATCATGGTCCCTAACACCTTGATATCAGGCACGTCTAGTCGGGCCTGTTGTCTATCGGCGAAAGGGTCGAGTCCCTGTTGTTCTCTTAGGTTAGGCCTTTCCGAATTAGAGAACCCTAATCATCAGAGTATTCACTATTTAAGAGGATCTAGTCGTACGGTGGTTGGTAACTGTGTCTCGTTATAAGGTACAACCAAGGTACATTCGAGATATTATGGAGAGTATAGAGGTACGGCGATTATAGAGGAACCGCCATAAAGGAAACTCGAAATAAAATCTATTGCCAAATTAGGAGCTGTGTAGGAGCTAATTAGGTACCCTAATTAATATTTTAGAGCTTCACCCCTTTTAGTCAATACTGTAACGTATTTTCTTAACTCGACATTGATAACGCAAAATCCGAGAACTTACCTACGTTACCTTCGGCCATTCACCCTTCGTCCATGTAGCCGTATGCAAGGCGGGCGCCAGCTAGTGCTTTTTTCATCGGGAACTCACGAGCCGGTATGACCTAGGAGTTGAGGTTGAACAGTCTCAATTTCGCGAAAACGACAGCTCTGACGGAACCTATCAGAAGAGATGGTAGCTTAATGAATCCTGTCGATTTTTGGGAACACGTAAAATCGAGAAACTCAACCGTGGTTGCTGATCTTTGAAATCGCGTAAAATCAGTAAACGCAACTGGATACATGAACGAGGACAGTTACGGAAATGCACGGCTTAACAACAACCTAACAGCATATTAGGTTGAGGTAGAAAGGGTCGGAGTAAGCATCAGGTAAATAGTGCCGGAAACAGAGAGTAATTATTCGAGAACCTAGCAGAACGAAACACAGCTATAAAATCGAACCCCTCCACCAATTAATAAAATACGAGTCCTTACCGGAGCTGGTTCAGCTAATCCGTGCAGGCCGAGAATTGCATCCAGGGTAAACTCAGGTGGACACTGCACTAGAGCACAGCACTGCATCCCTAGAACGTACGCAGAAAGTCGATAGGATTTTTTGGATATAGCGAGATCTGCACAAGCGTGAAAATTCCAGTCCGTATAGAAAACACGGCTAGAAAAACTATCAACAGATAGCACGGTAGCGCGAGCCAGCTCGAGGCACCTCAATCGGCGTCCCAAGACAAACTACTTTGACAATAGTCAAATTCGAAATCTGATCATTCTGATTTGGTCGAGATTCTTATAGCCGATATCTGTTATCATTTCCCTTGAGTCGTCCGTTTAAACCAAATCGAGAGCGTTCCTTAACGAATCGGTACGCAACTCTTGGAGATCCTCCACGGCCGCCTCCCCAGGGCATCGAGCGACAGCTGGGCACCGCATCCTTAACTCGGGTCTGGCCGTCCCTTCGCTGCCTTTAACCATAACAAAACTACACCTCCGTCCGCTCTACACCCCTTGGCCTCTCTCCAGTGAGACGTCGGTGTCTCATCCGGATTTCTACCGGTCCGTGGCGACGTCTCCGTCGAGTAACTCTCTCTGCCAGGCAATTCGGTACGTCGAGATCCTCTTTCCACGGCAGATTCGAGCATCTCGACTTCAACGAAAAATAACATATCTTCCGAGAGCATTGACCTACCTGTACGAATCGACCTGAGAGCGTAGCTTCTTAGCAGGGTGGTGATACGAAGGGAACCAGAAAGCAAGGACGATATCTGAATCGGTGGCTGGAGTCGCATTGTGACCATGAGATGAAAAATCACGTCACAAAATCTGTGGCGATGCTAATTCATAAAAGGTTGAAACCGCTGCAACATAAGAAATAAAAAAACTAAAATAAACGAAACATAGGATGTAAGAGCTAATTAAGTGCCTCAAAATATGCAATGGCCAGATTTCGAACTCACCCCCTTATCTAAAAACCAATCCTATCCCGCTCTGGCCACAAGAGAGAAGTGGAAATTCCCACGTTGAAATTAAGGTGTTTCAACTATATAAAGTAGTAAAATGCATTCTTAGAAGCTCAGTCTCTTCTCCTGCAGTAAAACTAATTTTACTATGTCTATCTAAATAGACACAGGGCAAACAGACTTTGTGGTCCAAGCTAAAAATCCATGACTGGGTACGCTTATCATGCTGCTTTGAAAATCAATAATGCACCGTATACCTGTATATTGTATACTTGTGCCGAATATCTCAGTGGGCAGCTGGTAGCATGATCATGGATTGGAGTAAAACAAATGCTACCAAAGTCTCGTGCCAGATGGTACCGTGCCACCTGCGAATCATATAATAATGTTTATATAAGACATATTTATGTATATACATATATATAGCTTTTATCGCGGCAAGAGATTATATTAATAAACTTTTTTTCCAGGTATTATACTTATATCTATACTATGATTAGTTTCATCACGATGACAATATTGCCGTAATGTGTACCAAAAATTGATACTTGATGTCTCCACTGTTTGTGTATACAATTTAATACTGAACACATGCGTATATTATACTATACTAAAATCATACTGTTTGTAAATTATAATATGACTTTATGATTTGACGCACCATGATATTAGCACGTATGTGTCTGAGATATTTGGACAGTGTTTCTTTACCGTGACAGATGCGCAGCAGGTGGGCCTGTAGAGGAATCTCGATATCCATCAGTGTGTATGCCTTCTTCTCAGAACTTTTACATTCTTCTACATCTCGTGTATAAACCATTTGAACCTCGAATAAAGGTAAAAAATGTTTTCATAGGGAACGCCGTAATATGTATTTTCTCCGTTATTTTTATTTGTGCCTGTGCATGATTTATTTCTAAAATTCATGTTGAATTTTGTATGACAGCACAAGAAGTTATTACAAGGAACTTTTTTAGGCATGACCATCGCGATGAATTGTATCGAAGAATTTTATAACAGCATTCCAGGGTAACTGATGATTAGAAAATAAATGTCAGTTAATAGAAGTTGTGAGATTACACATTATCTATAGTAAGTATAGAAATTTAAATAGCCACCGACGTGAACAGTTAGTTAATTAGTGAGCATGTAGAGTCGAAATGACGTAAGAAGTATGTTAACTGGCTAAGAGGTACATTCGAGAATGAGAAAGAGAGCATGAAAAAAAAAATGAGAAACATAAAGGAAAGTTGTGTTATTGATGAGAATATAATGCATACATAGTTCCTGTATGACGCAGTTACGGCTACAGTGTAACAAAAAACACTTCTAATGGCGGTCCGTCGTAATAAATGAATCATAAGGTGTTGCAATTACCCTTAATGATTATCAATTAGCCATAAAGGCCGTCGCGATGATGATTATTCCTTTCACCTCTGTAGACTTTTCATTGCCCAATGACTTGAAATATTCGTATTGCATCGATTGGTTAGAAAAAGTCATTCTATCCTTTTTTTTCATTAGGAGAATTTTTTTATCTTTTCTGGATACCGGCTTCACTGAGAGGCGGACAACGTCACGGTGTGCGAACGATTTACATTAGAATATTTATACTTTTTTGTAAAAGCTCGGCGCTTTAATGGAACACAAAGAATACGGCAAAATGGATAACCTTAATACGTGGTATAAAATTATGACGTTGGTAATTAGTTTTTAGGCGATTTCTCCAGGCAAAAGTGGGTCATATCCGAAGAAAATGTCTTATACAAAAGTTTCATGCTTTCGAACGGACTTCCAGATTTCGTTACTAAAAATTTGTTAAACTTTTTTTTAACTCTTGATTACTCCCATCATACCTATTTTCGAGAATTTTACCATTTTTCTAAGGAGTCGCATTATGGATCCAAATATAAATATATGATAAAACAAATGTTTATTTTTCTTGTTGTCACTCCTAGTGAGGGATATCTTACACTGTGCTATATTCCAATATTTTTCAAATGCATGATAAAAGTAAATCTAGTCTTATTCGAGCATATCTGTAGGAGTTTACGAATATAGCTATAACGATAGGGGAATAATAAGAGCGTTAAGAAATAAGTTTCAGAGAAAACAAACTACCATTGTAAATCAGCATATCCGTAAGCCTGATTCATTCAGTAGTCGATTACGGATAATACAGCGTAATCTTTTTTTAAAATAAATGGAGTTTGATGCAACCGGACTCATTCGTACAACGTACACTGTCTAATATTTTCGTTGTATCCCAGCTCAGTTTCAGGGAACATAATTTTTTTGTTTCTTCCAAACTCTAACGAAGTTGCTTATTAATCTGAAAAACGTGCTTAACATTCTACTAACTACGTTTAGGGCTTTGCCACATCAAGAAAGTCTAATCAATGATGTTGAAAGGGAGTTTAACGAAAACCATAGAAATACTTCAAGATGCTGTTAGCGCTTTTTAAATCGACTCAGACAACCTTGACTCGCTGGAATTTAAGAGAATTACGACTTTACCCGAAACCCACACACTTGGCGATTGTGAACGGAAAGATGAAGAAGAGAATACATCATCAGTGTATTGAGTAACAGAGGAATCAATATATTTCTTCGAAGATGAACTGATTGATTTCAAACATAAAAAAGTTATTTCTAGAAAACAGTTAAGAAGATGGGAGAAACAAATAATTGCAGATACATCTTAAGAATACATATAGATAAATTGCGACAAATCGCGGAATGTACTTTACAAAAGTTTAATGAGGTTAACGATAAACGAGTAATAATCCATGACGTGGATGTTCGACGATGGGCTCTGTAAGTTAGTCACGATGTCGATTTATCTACTTTTAAAGCGTCTTGACATTGGTTAATAAATTTTTAAAATAATCATAGAATTGTATCACGAAAAAAAAGAAAATTTACGAGTAAAATCAATTCTATTCGAGGTTTATAATATGAAACAATGAGGGAATCTTTTATTAACAAAGAGAAAGAGGAAATTCATTTCCGTGAAGAAGAACGTCTATAATTGAGATCAAAGCAGATTTAATTTAGAATTGCCTTGTGGTTGAACGCTGGCTGTACAAAGAACAACAAAAGTTGAAATTCAGATGCAGTTAGTATCGTTAATAACACGTAGTTATACTATTCAACCTATCATCTCCGCTTCGGGTCAGTTGCTGTCTCCCGTTTTTATAGTCCTACATAAGCACACTGGAAAGTAAAGACCACGAGTACAAGAACGTATATTTCCTGACCTGTACCCCGGACCATACCACCACGAACAAGGACTCATCTTCGGCCACTAGATATTTATAGATTTTTGATGGTGGAAAAATTTCATTAAATTTTATTCCGATTTGGTTATTTTATGCCAATACGACATTAAACCTTAAGGCTCTTCGATGGATCATTTTCGTAAAATTTAAGATCTACAATAACTTTTAGACTGAAGCAGCTGAATATTAAATAAATATATGAAAAGAAAGTTTTGTGGAGGGGTCAGCCTAGAGCAGATGGACGACTCATTCAGTCAGTTAATATACGATAACGAAACAATTAAAATCACTCTCGGACACAGGCGATCCATCGATGAAGGATTTCGAAATATATTATTTTTTTAATTTTTGTTTGCTGCATTGTTTTAATATTTCTATTATATTAATTGAAATATATTTTCGATAAAAAGAAACACCTTATGCGAAAAATAAGGATTACATTGGCGCCCAACGTGGGGCTCGACCCATGTCCAATATAACGGGAGGGTTTAAGGGTTAATCTTCATGCTAGCGATAACATTCTTCGTTTGGAATCACTCACCCGTAATCAATCTTCATCACCTCGATTTATTAATTTGTTCAAGTATTCATAGTATGAAAGCAGGTATGATAGAAAAGAAGCCGTCAACGTTTATGTCTTCTGTTACCTTCTGTCTTTATCGTGCATTCGATGAATGTATCTTGTTCGGTACCCCAGCGGTAATTGCATGTGCTTGGTATTGGAAATCTTTGTTTTCAATATTTCTTCGCAGAATATCATTAATGTAGTATATGTATACACTGAGCGGCACTAATGGCGTCCCAGAGAGAAGTGAGGGGAAAAGTAGGGAAGCGAGAGTGGGGCGGCCAGCAACCTAGAAGTAAGCCAGGCCGTAGCGTAGTGGGGGTAGCCCTGGATCCGGACACCATTTCTGTCATGACTCGGAGGAGTTCCATATAAGAGCGTCTCTCTCACTCCTAGAGACGGTTCCCTATAAGACCTTTTCAATCGTTGTTAGTGGAACTCGGAGGCTGTGAGGACCATTGCCGAAGACCATCCCCAAAGAGCAGCCACCAGAGATGAGAATCGAGGATGCGAGGAAGGCATGGACAGGAGGATCAGTGGACTGGGACCAGAAGAATATTGAGACCGCCAAATGGAAATTCAGGCCCAGTAAACAACCCGCCACCCAGACGACAGAGGATTCAGTCCCCGGTGCAGGCCCGTGTGACAGCGCTGGAGTTCTCTTCCTCCAATTCCGCAAATGCAACCGGGAGTATATTTGACAGGCCACGGAGGCCACCATCTTACCCGGCACCACCGTGCCACCAAGAAACGGGGCCCTGGAAGCACGCCAGGACCGTGCTAAGCGAAGGCTGCGGAGCCCTGCAAAGCCCAACCAACGATCCAGCCAATCCCCGAGATCCTGGAGGCTCAAAGAGAGAAGCAACAAAGACCGAAAAAGACATCATTGTGAGCGAGGATACATTGGAGTGCAGTGTGAACTTTGAGTTTCCGAGAGAGTGCCTGTTGGATTATCGTTGCGTACGGAGTTTGAGTAAGTACCCGTGCGGACTAAATGAGTTCCCCTTTTGCCATCCCTTTTCTACTCCCTTTTTTCGCCGTTTTATATTTCAGAGTTCCTTTTTGAATATTTACAAGCCTTCTCCACATGGAAAGGCATTTTCTTCTGTAGTAGTTCAAATTTCAGATCGGCCTTCAGCCACACGTGCGAAGCCGAGTGGTGTATAGGGTTCCGGATTAGCTTTAGTACTATGCGCCCTGTTTTTTTAAGAAAGCCCTTTACCCTCTACCTCCTGTTCGAATTTTGAATTGTTATAGACCGAGATAATTATTTAGAAGCCGGTACGATCGGGTGAACCTTCTACCCTGAGATCTCCCTCCTCCCTCCCGCTGCCCCTGCCATCGAGTCGAATAACGTTAACGTTCTAACACCTTTAGAGGTCACTCGACGGTGCTACACCGTGATAGTAGCTGGCGTCCAAATATTGTTTTTGCGAAAAGTATTCAGTGCCGTTAGCCCTCCTCTCCCTCCCTTGTCTACTAGATCGTCCCTCTTTCCCCGACTTCCGTTCCCGCCGATCAGTTTAAAGCCCCTAGTTCCCTTGCGACATCGCGTGCTCCTGGCCTATCTCCCTTTCTATGATAGTTTTAGTTATTTAGTCTAGTTTAGTCATTCTGTATCTCGAGTTCTGTTATATTTTGGTTTATTTTCTGGTATTCTTTTATTTTATCTGTTTGTACCGGCATTCTTGGCCTTAATTATAATCTTTTGCATCATGCTCCGTGTTTCCCTTCTTTCAGAAATCGCTCCC